>VMDO01005258.1:8499-113971 GCA_007922755.1 Pedetes capensis
AAAAAAAAAAAAAAAAAAAAAAAAAAAAAAAAAAAAAAAAAAAAAAAAAAAAAAAAAAAAAAAAAAAAAAAAAAAAAAAAAAAAAAAAAAAAAAAAAAGGGCTGGGGGTGCAGCCCAGTGGTAGAGCACTTGCAATGAATGTGTGTGGTCTTAGGTTTAACCCCCAAGTACTGCTAAAAAAAAGAAAAAGACAGAAAGCAAGAAAACAAGAAAGCAAGCAAGCAAGAAATGAAAGGTAGATATTCTTTTTGTTATTTTGTATAAAAAAACAGAAACTGCAGCTTCCATTTCCACTTGTCCCTAAGGAAATGGATGATTCTTAAGAGTTTTAAATAATATATTTTTTGTTAACCTGGTATCATTTATTTGTAATTTATTTCATTTTTATCAAATAATTTGGCTTCTGTAATTTCTACCTTTGGAATTCATTTAGATTTTTATTTGGCCTGATTTACTATTTTTTATCTACCTTTGAAAAGCCTATGTACTTCTTGATGTGTATCTATTACTTGACAACAACAATCTATTACCTTGTTGGTGTTGTTACATGCCATCGAGTCACGTCTGACTCATGGCTGCCCTCATTACTGTTCTGTTTCCTTCATGTTTGTATTTCTGATATATTTTGATCACTTCTCTTTTTTCTGAACACCTTTGATTCACTTTGCAGTGGGTGATCTTTTGTAAATACAATATAGCTAGACATAAAAAAATCTACACTTAGCCCATCAAGCCCGTCAGGAAGCCTTGGAACCACAATTCCCACTTGGGCTCTGCAGCGGGCTTTCTTCCCTTAGTGAAAGGGGTGCTGTACTCTTAAGCTTCTGACCTCATGCCTTGCTGGTGAAAAGGATTAGAGCGAGGGGGCGTTTAGTTTTTCAGAGGGTTATTTTTTATTTTTTATTTTTATTTTTTGTTTTTATTTTAGCCTTTCCTCTTTGTCTTTTCACAGAGACCAGATATTTGAAAGGGCAGATGATGGCCAGCAGTGTCCTGTGCAACTTGTTTATATGTGATTTGGGGAAACTTTCACCTCACATGGGAATGGACTTGTAGATTCACCCGGCCATGCTGGATGCTCACTGTCCTTGCGGTGCTGGATGCTCACTGTCCTTGCGGTGCTGGATGCTCACTGTCCTTTCCCTCCCGTTCAGTACCTGTTGTTTCTCCTTTCAAATATGGTGTTGTTCTGAAGGACCCAGCTTAGCCATAGAAAAGCCATTTTATAGATCAGGCTAAGAAAAATTTTCCACTGCCTCAGAGAGACCCCACCCCTCCCAACTTGGGAGGTCCTGAGCTATCTTAAGCTGCCGCTTCCTGTTTCGTCAGCCCACATCTGCTAACACCAATGTCTCAGAATGCCGAAACCTTCCCCCTTCCTGCAAGTGCCTTGCTATTTGATTTAACCAATCAGTTTAAAAGTCAATCAATGTGACCAATCAAAGTTGTACCAGTCAGCTAACCCGCCATTTTGCTTCTGTAAGGGTATAAAAAGCCCTTGCTTCTGCATTGCGGGGTCTCGCTCTCTCGTTCGATGGAGCTGAGTAGACCCCGACGCGTCGGACAATAAAATCCTTTGTGCTTGCAGCCGCTCAGGTCTCCGTCTCTCATTGGGAACACTTTGGATAGACATGGTCTCCCTCTGGGAAGCCCCGTCTTACAGTTCTAGCTCTTTCCATATGAAGGAACTCTCCTTATTTAAATTTTAAAAAGTAAAGATAAATGAATAAGTAAATAAATAAAGCTGAACATGGATTGCCAAAAAAAAAAAAAAAAAAAAAAATCTCGTCTGCAGAGTTTGGTCTTCAATGGGGTTGGTTAAGTTTTTCATTTCTGTTGAGTTAGGTTTCGTTCTTGTAGTTGGGTTTTGTCCTTCATTTTTGCCTCCTGTCCTTTGCAATATGAACCACGCTGTCTTTGCTGCTGGTGTTGTTTTACTTTTTACAGATTTGTACCTTTGGTTTTTATTCTTAGGCACACATCTTGTGTGTAGACCTCGGAGTTCTGATAATCCTGTTTTAGGAAAAGACTGTCGTCTTTCATTTCAGAAAATGGCTCAAAGCAAAGGTTCCCCCCAAAAGCTCAGATTCTTTCAGACAAAGCTCAAGGAGCTTCTCTGGCCTCTCTTTTGCTCCAATTGTCTTTCTAGACTAACCTAGTCAATGTCAGGGCCAGGGGAACTTTGACTTTGGAAAAAGGATTAAATGTATCAATCCATGTCCTATAGGCCCTGTTAGTTTTCCTCCCTTCCTTCCCTCTCTTTCCTGAGAAAGCTATTTTGTTTGGATCTCCTTACCCAATTACCACTTGATCAACATATATATTTAAGGAACAAACAAAGACTACTAAAGGAAAAGAACAGTGGATATTAAATAAGGACGGAAAAAGCTTGCTGTGCTGGAAAATGTTGCGATCAGTGAGTTGGATGGTAACTGGCACCACCGTCTGAAGGCCTCTGAAGCAGTAGAAGCTTGGAATGTGCTCCCTGGACACTGGCCAAAATGCTGGGGGAGAAAAGCCTCAAGAATTGGTTTTGATCACTGCCTGGTGTTTCCCATTTTCAGTTTACAGAGAGGCCACCGTATAATTTGTATATCTTCTTTTGCAAGAATTACTTTTGACGTTTGCATTAAATATTATGCCATGTGATAACTTATTTAGCCCTTCCTAATGGCCATTATAGCTAATTCTATTTAATTGGTGTCTTTGTTCATCTTTCCACTCTGTCAAGACTTCCCCTTGCTTAGGGTCTTTTTTCTGAGTTAATTTTAATTATCTGAGTAATGCATAAATGCTTCTTTCTTATTCGGTCCAACTTCATTTAAATTTTCTTTCTCCTTCTGCAGCAGCACAGAAGTGGCCAGTGCCTGGTGTCTTTCTATGTATCGATCCATCTCTCTATCATCGACTTTTAAAGTATGATATTTCAAAGAAATGGGAGAAGGGCCTGGCAATCCACTCCCAAGGCAATCCCGAAGCAGTCAGCCATTGGAAACCCTATGAGGGTCGGCTATGAGCCGGATACCAACTCGACGGCACCTAACAACAACACTTAAAAGAAAGAAAATCACATGGCACAACTTGCTTTCCTTTTATGCATTTATTTTAAACTATGGTAGAAAGTTCCTTAGCATAGCTATGCCACCAGGTTTTTGTTTTTATTTTATTATATTGATTTATATATTTTATATTTATATAGATTTATATAGATTTTATTGTACAAATTTTATTTCTAGATCTTGTGGAAAATTAAAGAGATTTGTAGAAAGTTTTTTTGGTTTTGTTTTGTTATACGTAATGGAAAATCCATTCCTATAGGACTCAAGAATAAAACTATTTACCCTTGTGAAAATTAAACTAATTTCTATTCATGTTAAACTGATTATGGCCCAAAACAGGTGTTAGTAAAACTCTCTGCTGTAGCCGGGCGATGTGGCACATGCCTGTCATCCCAGCGGCTCGGGAGGTGGAGGCAGGAGGATCGCAAATTTGAGACCAGAGGCAGTCTTCATAACTTAGCAAGACCCTGTCTCAAAAAGTAAAAAAATGGGCTGGGGTGCAGCACAGTGGTCCAGCATTTGCAGAGCATGCAAGCATGAGGCCCTGGGTTCAACCCCCAGTACCGCCAAAAAAAAAAAAAAAAAAAAAAAAGAAAGAAAAAAAAGAAAAGTCCTCCTAGTTACCTTGCTGTGTGCCTGTGCAGAGTTTCTTTGGTAAAAACACAGGGCAGTGGCCCTGCTCCATGTACTGTCTTTTGATATTAGTGGAGTCCCAATTTCTAACAGAGCAGCCATTAGCCACCTGTGGCTCCTGAGCAGTTCAAATGTGGCCATTCTGAGTGTGGAACTGAATTTTTAGCTTTTCCTAATGTTTAACATTTCAAAAACTGAATCATGATAAAATCCCTTTCCGTTACATTCAGTTTTGTTTTTGTAAGTCTCTACAATACCCTCATAAAAGCACCCCATGTAATATTATTATATTGTCAGTGTATGTGCCAGATCTGTGCATGTTTTCTAGGATTCCATGCCAAGGTGACACCAATAGAATTGGCATTAACAGATTGGTTGGTTTGATTTTTTTTTCCTGGTCATTAGTATAACCCTGTCATGTGTTTATTTGAATATTTTATGCAGACAGTATGAGTTGCACACTACTTTTGCATTGCAATTGGTTGGTAATTAAATCAAAATACATATTTTAATATTCAGTTATTTTCCTATGTATGCACAAAATTTTATATTAAAAACAAAGACCTAGAATTGATGGATAGCCAGGTAGTACTGTGGTGAGAACTTTTGTTAGGTGCTGTCAAGTTGGTGTCCGACTCAGCGACCCTATGTACAAGTGTTGTCAGTGCTTCTTTTCTATTTGTAAGGTTTTCAATGGCTGATTGGTTTTTGGGAGTGGGTTGCCGGGTCCATCTCCCAAGACTACAGTACCTGGTGTTCCCAGGTGGTCTCCCATCCAAGTACTAACCAGGCCCAACCCTGCTTAGCTTCCGAGATCTGACAGGATTGGATGCCATGGTGGTATGGCTGCAGGCCTGGAGAGAATAGGAAATTTAAAAAAAAGAATGGAGGCTGGGGTGGGGAGGGTCAGGGGGATGTTGGTCAAAGGACACAAAATTTCAGTGGGATAGAGGGAATAAGTTTAAGACATCTACTGTACAACAGAACTATAGTTAGTAAGGATATGTTACGTATCTGGAAATTGCTAGGAGAGAGTTTAACTGTTCTAACCACAAGCAAAAAAAATGTGAGGCAATAGCTTGGTTTAGCCATTCCAGAATGTACACAGGTATTAAATCATTTTGTTGCACAACAAAAATATACACAATTTTTACTTGTCAAGTTAAAAAAGGGGGGAAAATACCTTTAAGAGATTGGAAGAAGATATGCCATGGATTTCCTGATGGATGTCAATAGCAATTTGCTATGGTAGAGCAAAGGGGGAAAGCTGTATATTTGCTGTGAAGAAAACTTAAGATAATAAACTGCAGAATATTGAGACATTTTCAGCAAGTACGTACTGAACTCAATAAAAAGTTCTTTCTTGACCTTCAAGAAAGAACCAGTGAAGCACATGAGAAGATGTTCAGCATCGCTAGTCATTTGGAAAGTGCAAAGCAGATCCACAAGACACCACCTCACACTCACTGGAATGGTTACTACGTAACCAAACAAAGTAATGTGGAAAACAAAAGCCCAAACCTAAAAATAGCAAGTGCTGGAGAGAATATAGACAAGGTGGAACTCATGTGCCTTGTACATTGCTCGTGGGAACGTAAATCAGGCAGCTGCGGTGGGAAATGGTAGAGCAACTCCTCAAAAAATTAAACACAGAAATACCATGTGATCTGGCAATTCTGCTTCTCAGTATAGGCTGAAAAGAATGGAAAGCCACGTCTCTAACTGATATTTGTACACACACGCGCATAACAGCATTATTCATAATAGCCAGAAGGTGGGGCTAACCCACATGCAATAGACAGATGAATGGCTAAACAAATTATAGTTTGCACTTACAATGGAAGATTATACAGCCTTAACAAGGAAGAAAATCTGACACGCTACAATATGGATGAAGCTTGAATATGCTAACTAAGATGGTTGCAAAAGGATAAATATTGCATTGTATGATTCCACACATAGAAACTTCCTAGAGTAGTCAAGTTAATAGACATAGAAAGTAGATGGTAGTTGTCAGGGGCTGACAGAAGGAGGAAATGGGGGAGTCAGTATTGCATGCTTTCAGACTTCTAGGTGGGAAAAACTTTTTGTTGTATATGTGTGGGATGTGGGGCTGAACCCAGGGCCTTGTGCATACTTTGCAAGTCCTCTACTACTGGGCTGCACCCCCAGCCCATCTTCTATATGTTACCTTGAGATGGGGTCTCACTAAGTTATGCAGGCTGCCTCTGGCCTCAAACTCACGATCCTCCTGCCTCTGCCTCCCAAGTTGCTGGGATTACAGGTGAGTGCCACCATGTCTGACTTAGGTGGGTAAACCTTTAAGATTTGGAGATGGTTGGTGGTGATAATTGCACAACAATGAGAATGTACTTACTGCTACAAAACTGCATAATTAAAATGGATAAAATGGTAAATTGTGTGTTATTTTACACAGTAAGAAAGAACCAATTCAATTAGCTCGCTAAAATCAAAATAAAATGTTGAACAAAAAATTTTTAATGAATTTTAACCAGGATTGGAGATTGTCATTTTGGCCAGTTATAATATGACTTGGATTCTTGCACATGTGGATGAGTGGCCCCCCACATAAACTCCCACCATATTTAATGGAAAGATGGTAAGAAAATTATTGCAGTTGTACAAATTTTGTTAGAAAATTAGCAGGAATGTGAACAGTCTTCAGTTAAGCCACCAAGGATTTACTCATTGAATAAAAGAACATTGAATAAAAGAATTTATCAAAGATAAATTAATTCAAATTTTGGAAAATAGCAAATTTTAGCTGAGTCATGGCATGAGATACTGCTCAACCAATTGTTGGTTACATTTAGTCTTAAAAGTCTTTCAAATTTATGAAGAAACATTGTCAATTCACAACTGTGATCTAGACTTTTTGAATCTTTTACATCTGAGAGAGAATTTTTAATTGTTGGCGTTGTTAGGTGCTGTCGAGTCGGGTCCAACTCATAGCGACCCTATGTACAACAGAACAAAACCCTTCCTGACACTGTGCCAGACCTGGCGCTATGTCAGTGCTTCTCTGCTACTCACAAGGTTTTTGATGGCTGATTGTTTTGAGATTGTTTCGAGAGAGTGTTGCCAGGTCCTTCGCCCATGAATTTTCAGTTAGATAACAAAAAAATTAGTTTCTATCATGCCAGATGGTGTCCTAAAAATATGGACTTATTGGAATTTCAACACAAGAGACTGATGTTTCCTTTATTACTTCGTCCTCCCGTATGACACATTGAAAATATTTACGTTGTTTTCAGAAGCAGACTGTGGAAAGTGTCATGGATACAGTTGTTAAAACTGTTCGGTGCATACGTGCAGATGCTATGACTCATCACCGGAGTCTGGAATCTTTGAAAGGAATAAAAGGCAATGAACACGATTTGAGGTCTTTGCCAAGGTTCACTGGTTAAATTCTGCAAGAGTTTTACAAAATCTTACTGGCCTGTAAATTCCAATTCAAGATTTTCTTGAAGCAAAAGAAATGCTTGAAGATCTCCACTCCCCCAAAAAGGAATGCTTGCCAAATACTTAACAATCAAAGACAAAAAATGACAGTATGATTTCTATTTTCACACCAGTATCAGTGTATATGGCTGGGATTTAGCTCAGTTGGTAGAGCACTGTACTGCAGTCTCTAAGGTCCCGAGTTCAATTCCCAGCACCGCAAAAATGGGAGAAGGGCCTGGCAATCCACTCCCAAGGCAATTCCCAAATGGTCAGCCATTGAAAACCCTATGAGGGTCACTATGAGTCGGATACTGACTCCACGGCACCTAACAACAACAATCAGTGTATATGAATGAGATTAATCGGAAGCTCTAAGGAAGGAAAAACTTACTTCTGCCCTACCTGGAATACATTTTAGAATTTACACTTAAATCGAACCCTTTCATAATACAAATTGATAATAAGAATTTTAACAACTTTCTAACGTGAGTCAATAGGCAAAATATTTTTAATTGTAATCAGCGACATGTAAATTATCTTCAGAACCTACAAGAAAAATTGGAAGAACATATTCCTGATATTGATAAACTTAGAGTTACTTTTCAATTTACATGACCACCTTTACAAGACTGAATTAATGTAAGGTGGTAAATTGACATAATTTGGACAAAGTCAGTTTTAAAACTGATAAACACTTGCTTCATAGAGAAACAATTATTCCAATAAAGATGAGCTAGTTCTGTTACCATGGAAGTGACTATTAAAGGAAAATGAGTGGCATTTAATTCACTAATTGGAAAATAAACTTATTTATTTTTGATAGAGGGTCTTGCTTTGCAGCCCAGGCTGGCCTGGAATTCACTATGTAGCCCAGGCTGACCTTGAACTTTCAATTCTCCTGCCTCAGTGCTGGGATTATAGGTGTGCACTACCACGCCTCACTGGAAAATGTTCAACTAAATGTAAAACAACTTGAGTATGTGATTCTACTTTTTCAGTTATAAATATAATTCCATGTCAAATGTCACCAATGAAAACTTAACATCAGAACTGAGCTATGCTCAAGTGTAAAGCACACCCTGGATTTCAAAGACTTAGACAGCAAAAACAAAAAGTAACAGCTCATTAATAGCTTTTAAATTGATTACAGGTAGACATTTACCCTGAAACAGTTAGCCATTGAAAACCCTATGAGGGTCGCTATGAGTCGGGTACCGACTCAATGGCACCTAACAACAACAACAACAACAATAGGTAGACATGATGATATTTTGGAAATATTGGGTTAAATAAAATGTGATATTGAATTGACTTCATCTGTTTCTTTCTACCTTCTCGAAGTGTAATTACTAGGGCATTTAAAAATTATGTGTGGCCAGGCATGGTGGCACATGCCTATAATCCCTGCGATTTAGCAGGCTGAGGCAGGAAGATCGGAAGTTCAAAGCTAGAGGCAGCCCGAGTCATTTAGCGAGGCCCTATCTCAAAATAAAAAAATAAAAAGAGGCCTAGGGGAGCAGTCCAGGGGTAGAGCACTTGCAGAGTACGTGCCAGGCCCTGGCTTCAACCCCCAAGTACTACAAAAATAAAATAAAATAAAACAAAAAGTTACAAGTGTAGGACTGGTGACGCAGTTCAGTTTCAGAGCACCCGCCTAGCATACTTGAGGCCTTGCACACACCAAAAAGGTAAATAAAAAAAATCAAAGTAAATAAAATATGCACCACTTTTATTTTTATTCTATCCAATAGCGCAGATCCAGAATCACCTCCCTTCTAACCAGAGCCAGCCCTCCCTCTGGGAGAATTATCCCTGAGATCAGGACTAACGAGAGTGTCTTGGAAGGGGCACTGCCTTCTCTCAACTCCCTGTGTGGGGAGGGGCTGCCCAGCTCCAAGCCACTGCCCGTGAACCTGAGCAAATTAGGTACTGACTCCTGGGACTTTGATTCTGCAGAGAGGGGGACAAAGACAGAAGAATTCTCTGGAAGCCAGCTGAGCAGAGCGTCAGTGCTGGTGTGTGACCCTCACATGGTACTGTTGCCACTGATGGAAGCGGGCTGGAACGGGTAGGGGAAGATCATGTGGGAAGCCCAAGACAGAACCGTGGCCAGAGAAAACGTGGACTCGGGAAGACAGGGTCACGCCTCAAGTCCGATGGGTTAGGTGAGGGCCAAGCCGAAGAAACAATCAAGGCTGGGAGCCAGGAGGGTGGGAACAGGAAAGAGCATGGAGTGGGGAAGGAGCTTTTGTAAGAGGTTGGGAGTGAGCATGGGCGGAGGGAGTGGCAGAAGGAAGCCACAGAACAAAGACCAGGAGGTAGGGCAGGACTCGGCCCCTCCCCTGATCAGCCTCCCAGCTAAGAAAGCCAGGGGTGGAGCCGGAGAGTCAACACCTGGGTTAACCAATGAAAAAGGGGGTTCTGCGCCATCAGGGTCATGGCCACCACGAAGGCACCCCAGGGGATTCCTGCGAACAAAAGGAAAGAAGCACAGGATAGGCCCCGTCCTTCCTGCTCCTGCCTCAGGGCTGAGTGGAGGTGGGTTCTTTCCCCTTCTGCTTCCTGGTCCTGCTTCATCTCTATCCGGGTCATGTGGCCCTCCCAGGGTGGAATGGATTCTGTTCTTAATCCTGATGGACTTAAATGCTTGGTCGCCCAGTCTCTCTGACTTTATTCTTGGGTTTGACTCAGCACCCAGGCTTATAACTGGGTTCCTGCCACCAAGTTCTTGCCCGCTGCCCTACTCCGAGGTCATTTCCCTTCTTCCCTCCTGGGTCTGCCTCCCCATCCCAATGCCCTGCGTGGGGTGGAATTTACTCCTCTCAGAGGCTGGAAGTGTTTCTTGAGCCTCATCCCAGAGGGCCCTGTTTGCAGCTCTCTACCTGACGCTGACTCCCTGCTTTACAACCTGGCAGAAACCAGATCCTCTTAGGCTTCCTGTGGCTTTCTCCCCACTCTGCCATGTTGGATGACCTGTAACGGAACTGGATCCCTGGAGCCTGGCTGTCTGCTTCAGATGTTCCTTTGTACGTTGTCTTCTGTCTTCAGATCTGAACCTCCTCACCCAGCCTTTGCTTGGAGACTTTCCCTGTGGTGTTTGCTTTGCTACCATTTACACCCAGGTGTCTGCTCTGTCTGGAGATCCAGGATCGCAGACATCAACTCAGGTGAGTCCCTTGGGGTGACCCTTCTGTTATCTCATGTTGCTCTGTCTGGAAAAAATCTTCCTCCAAGGGACCTAGTCAGACTCAGCCTAGTCATACATCTAGTGCTTTGACCTGTACTATTTCAATTGCGAAGTTTTCTCCTTAGCTTTCTATCCCATTGATTTTCCCAGGAAACTCGCTTCTCCGGCCCCCTTCCGCTGATTGAATTCCAGGAGGATAAGACTATTTGTTTGTTTGGCTCACTTGATGAATTCCAAGTGCCCAGTACTGTGCCTGGCACAAGTAAGTTCTCAATGACTAATTACTGAATAAAGAAAAAAAAAAAAAGATAAATCAGGCTGTTCAAAGAGTCCATACACATTACCAACGACAAGCACCCGTGTTTACCTTCAACGCACAGGGTGGGTCCCACTCACAGTAGCCTGGGTAGTTTTTGTTTTACCAATCCTAGGGTTAAGAACATCCCTTCATATAAACAGCAAGTGGAAATATTCGAAAACAGAAAACAGAGCCTCTTTTTCCCATGTCGATGGATTACATTTCCAGTCTATTTTTTCCATCATCACTACTGACCAACGTTAGCCACCACTAACTCACAGACACAGACGTCACCCTGATCCAGCAGACCCCATCTGCCAGCCTTTCCTCTTTAATTTCCTCCCAGATCCCCTGAAGCCTCCCAACGGGGCCTCCCTGACTCCCCTCTTCTTTGACTGGTCCCCGTGCCCTTCTGCAGGTGGCCACTGATTGTCTCAAGGCTGAATCACATTAGTAAGAGCAAATGGCCACGTGACTCACCACCACACTGCTTGGAGGTGGACGTGATATGGCCCTAGAGAAAGCCACTTTCTGAAGGGGACAGCTACCGTGGGGACCCGGGCCGTCGGCCTCTGTCTGAGGGCCCTGAGGGCTGAGTTGCAAACCTTGTCCTCTTCCCTTGCCCCGCTTTGGTTTTGATCCTTTCAACACATAGCATTTTGAACAGACGTTTCTTTAGGTTTCTTTAGTGGAACCCGGGGCAGCCCCAGGCTGCACAGACTGACCCTCGACCCCCAGAAAGATAGCTACTACCTGTTCCATTCCTCGAGCAGCGGAACGTCTTGAGAGCCAGGGCACCTGGCTTCGAGGCCTGGCTCAGCCACTAGTTGCATGACTTTAGGCCAATCACATCACCTCTCTGGGCCTCAGTTTCCACGCCTGAGAAAGAAAAGCGTTGCAGCAGATTAGTGATTCTCCCCTCTTTCTATTTCCCCCACCCAAACACTACCAGGGATGTGTCTTTCCCCCCAGCACACACACAGGCAACCCCTGGGTGCGAACTCTCATTCCTTTCTTTCATTTTTCTTTCTTTTCTCTTTCCTTCCTTTACTTTCTTCTTTTTGTTTTGTAATATGGGAGGGGGGCTCACACATGCTCAGCAAGTGCTCTACCACTGAGCTGCACCTCCAGCCCCCTTTATATTTTTATTTTTTGTTTTGCAACAGGATCTTGCTAAGTTATGCAGGCTGCCCTGGCCTTAACCTTGCGATCCTCCTGCCTCTGCCTCCCTAGTCGCTGGGATCACAGGCATGTGCCACCTCGTCCAGCCGTTTTATCCCTTCTCCAACCCCTGCAGGGTGACATTGGCTGCCTCCCTGCCAGCGAAGCTGCTTCCAGTAACACCATCAGGATCCTGCAAGCTGCCAAATGCACCAAAGTTCCTGTCCTCATTTTACTCACTCTTCTGATTCTAAATCCTAAAACAACCCCAGTGTCTGCTGAGTGAGTTTATCATTCTTATATAAGCAGAGAGGAGACAGAGGGTTTTTTTTTTTTAAACAGAAGAATGACAATAGAAAGAGCTATTGCTTCAGTTTTCCAAGATGATCTGTTTCAGGACGACAGGATCCAACACCATTTAGAGATTGCAGAGACTCATTTGCTCGATCGTTCACTTATTCACACACATACACACACACACACACACACAGAATCCCCTCGATGCTTCCATGTGTGGGCATTACAGTAGGTGTTGAAGATGCAAAACTAAGTAAACAAGGTAGCTTATTTCAGGGCACGATCCACTTATCAATACACCCGCTCATTTTGAATTATGAAAAGCCTATCATCATGTAATCTGCATCTAAAAAGGCACACATTATACACGTTCAGCTTGATAAACTGTCACCAGCAGAATACACTGTTGTTAGCCGCAGCTGGGTGAGGGAAGAGAAAACGACCAGCATTCCAGAGTCCCTGCTGTGCCCTTTCCTAGGCACTAGCTCCTTGCCGTAGCATCATCCTGGCTTTCCGGCATCCCTCAGCAGCTCCTGTTTTTGAATGTTGTACCACTGGAATCAGACAGAATGTTGTCTATGTGCTCCACGTCTTTTGCACAAGCTATTTGTGAGATTCGTTGATAGTGTGGCATGTGGTGTAGATCGCTCATTCTCACCGCTGCTGATGCTGTTAGCCACCCCCATGGGAATTTCCTTTACACAGTATTTATGGTTCCTTTCTTCAATAATATTTCCCCCTTCCCCCGACTAGCTTTTTCTCCATAGCTGTTATGATCAACTTATATACTATATACATTATATGTAGTTTATTACTTGTCCCTCACCTAGAATGTAAGCTCCATGTTGTTGTTAGGTGCCATCGAGTCAGGTCCAACTCACAGCGACCCTCATAGGGTTTTCGTTCGCTGATCGTTTTGGGATCGCTTCAGGAGTGGATTGTCACATCCTTCTCCCGTTTTTGTGGTACTGGGAATCGAACCTGGGTCCTCAGAGTGTGGAGCAGCGCTCTACCCACTGAGCTAACCCCAGAAGTTCCATGGAGTCTGAAAAATGCTCAATAAATACTCTTTGAACAGGGGAACCTCAGCTACTTCCACATGGCATTGGTGCGGCCATGTTGGCCAGACAGAATAGATGGGCCAAGAGGTATAGCACAGCGTCACTAAGTGGGTGGGTCTAACCTGGTGTGGACCCAGGTGTGGTTTTCCTACTGTGGTGTCTATACCGCAGCTATGACTGTTGGTGTGAAAATGCCACATAAAATGCTTATGAATACATTTTGAAAGTTTATGAAAATTGGGGGGAAAAGGTCAGAAATATCTATTAATAGGCAATATCCCTATAATTATGGCAAACTGGATTTTTACCTTTCTGGCTTCTGCATCTTTTGAATTTTTAATAATAAGTTTCTGTTGACTAAAGCCTCAAAAATTAGCTGGGCATGGTGGCGCACGCCTGTAATCCCAATGACTCAGGAGGTGGAGGCAAGAGGATTACAAGTTAAGGCTAGAGGCAATTTGTGCAATTTAGGGAGATCGCATCTCAAAATAAAAAATAATAAAAAACACGAGGCTGAAGATGAAGCTCAGTGGTAGCATTTGCACAGTACATGCGAGACCCTGATTCAGCCCCCAAGTACTGAAAAGAAAATTTAAAACCCTCAAGAACCTCAAGCCTTACAGAGTAACATCTCACAATGAAGTAAGCGGGGCCTGACCCTGCTTAGCTTCTGAGATCTGACAGGATCAAACGCCACAGTGGCATGGCTGCAGGCAGTCTGATCCAGTTAGCACACTGTTTTAGGCACTGGGCATATGTTGATAAAATAAAAACATTCAGTCTATGCCCTGTTGTTGTTGTTAGGTGCTGTCGAGTCGAGTCCGACTCATAGTGACCCTCATAGGGTTTTCAATGGCTGACTATTTCGGGATTGCCTTGGTGTGGATTGCCACGTCCTTCTCCCATTTTGCAGTGCTGGGAATCGAACTCGGGATTATAGCATCGGAATACTATAAAAACAGCTTAATACTTACAACTCGAGGCTAAAAATGTCAAAAGCCCTACACATTTTATTAAAATCACAAACTAAAAATGTTTTGCACCTGGCTGACAATAGGCATTCAAATATTTCTTGAATGAATGAATTAAAAATATTAGTATATAATATCATCCCAGTGGGCCAGATAAGAGAAAACTGACATCATTTCACTAATAAATGCTGAAAAGACAGCAAAAAGGAATCCAGCATCCATTCTTGGCAAACAGTAAAGGAGACGGTTTCTCCCGCACACCCATCTGCAGCCGCGGCAATCTGGCTTCTGCTGGCGTCATGCCATGGAAATTGCTTTCCTCAAGGCGATCTGTCCCCTACATCTCACCAGATCCAGTGCACTTGATTGGGTGCCAATAAATATGTAATGAATTAAGAAATGGATGATAAAAGAATCTGAGATCCAGAGTCAACATTATACTTAACAATAAAACACCAGCGCCGTGTCTTTGAAGTCAGAAAGAAAACCAGGATGTCAGCTACCATTGTCATTTGATGGTGTTTCTGGAAGCTCAAACATAAACAAAACTAAACAAAAAAGCCATGGAAACAAAGCCCAAAGGTATAGCTGCTGGCGGTAAAGAGATGGAAATTATTTCTCTGTGTAACACCTAGGAGAATCATCCCCAAACTATCAGAAATCAGATAACTCTGAAAGTGTACAAAATACATACGCATAGAGCAGTGATTTTCCCCAGATACTAGCAAAGTAATGTCTGTGGAAAGATAGGTCATAAGACAATTGAGAAAGTGACATTTTAAGAAGGCTCACAAGGTCGTGGCTGTGATCCCCAGCAATACAAAAACCAACCAACTAACCAACCGAACAAAAAAATCAAAAGGCACAGAATCCCACGAGTAGAAAGTAATCGAGGGGAAAGGCTCAGATTTTCAGCATTACAAATTAAGAAAGAAGATGGGCATGGTGGCACATGCCTGTTAATCCTAACACTTGGGAGGCTGAGGCAGAAGGTTCTCAAGTTTGAGGCCAGCCTGGGCTACATAGACCCCATCTCAAAAAACCAACCACCCACCCAACCAACAAAAAACAAAGCAAAAAACCAAAACCAAGTTAAAAGAAAAAACTGTGCAGAGAATAATTCTTTTTTTCTCTACTGGCTAAAAGTGAAGTGAGGCTATGGAGTTTACACTAAATTCTGGTGAAACAGTGAAAGCCACAGGCTCGATATCTCCACAGATAGGCCAGGTGCTAGGGAAGGATGAGACAAGGTCCAGATAATTAAGATGGGGGCTGATGATGGCCAGCTAAGGGAAGCAGATTCCAGTCTCTTTGTTGCTGTCTCTCATCTCCAACTGAAGTCCCCGAATTTGTAACCTCAGCTGCTCTGAGATGACAATCATGCTCTCTTAGTGGGGAAATGACTTGATACATATGTTGTTGTTGTTGTTAGGTGCCATTGAGTCCGTATCCGCCTCATAGTGACCCTCTGTACAACAGGGGAAACACTATTGTCAGTGCTTCTCTGCTGTTCATAGGGTTTTCAATGGCAGATTGATTTTTTGGGAGGGGGTTACCAGGTCCTTCTCCCAAGCCTACAGCTTCCGGTGTTCCTGGGCGGTCTCCCATCCAGGTACTAACCAGGCCTGACCCTGCTTAGCTTCCGAGATCTGAAGGGATCAGATGCCACAGGGCTATGGCTGCAGACTGATACATATGGGGAAGCGTAAAAAAAGTAGTGCAGAGATGATGGATAAGTCATAGCTGCATTATTCATACTCTTTCTAGTTCTTGTGATAATTTGTGGGTTTTATTTATTATTTAAGGCACGTGAAACACTTAAGAGAATCCTGTCTATTCAATAGGCGTTTATTTAAAATTTTTTTTTTTTTTGTGGTGCCGGGGATCAAACCCAGGGCCTGGTGGTACGTGCTCAACCCCCGAGCTACATTCTCAGCCCCTGTTTTTTTTTAGGCAGAGTCTTGCTATGTGGATCCAGGTGGCTTTCAATTTACTATCTTCCTTGAACTGGAGATACTCCTGCCTCAGCCTCCTGAGTGCTGGGATTCCCAGAGCGCATTACCACGCCCGGCTTATTGTGAAATTTTTGATCAAGCTGTGGTTGCTGTTGTTAGGTGCCATTGAGTTGGTGTTCGACTCATAGTGACCCTACATACAACAGGTGAAATAGTATTATTACTGCTTCTCTGCTGTTCATAGGGTTTTCAATGGCTGATTGTTTTTTTGGGAGTGGGTTGCCAGATTCTTCTCCCAAGCCTCCAGCACCTGATGTTCACAGGCGGTCTCCCATCCAACTACCAACCAGGCCTGACCCTGCTTAGCTTCTGAGATCTGACAGGATCAGACGCCACAGTGGCATGGCTGCAGGCAGTCTGATCAAGTTAGCACACTGTTTTAGGCACTGGGCATATGTTGATAAAATAAAAACATTCAGTCTATGCCCTGTTGTTGTTGTTAGGTGCCGTCGAGTCGAGTCCGACTCATAGTGACCCTCATAGGGTTTTCAATGGCTGACTTTTTTGGGATTGCCTTGGTATGGACTGCCACATCCTTCTCCCATTTTGCAGTGCTGGGAATCGAACTCAGGACCTCAGAGACTGCAGAGCAGCGCTCTACCAACTGAGGTAAATCCCAGCCCAGTCTATGCCTTGTTGTTGTTGTTAGGTGCTGTCGAGTTGGTATCCAACTCATAGCGACCCTCATAGGGTTTTCAATGGCTGAGTGCTTCGGGATTGCCTTGGGAGTGGATTGCCAGGTCCTTCTCCCATTTTTGTGGTGCTGGGAATTGAACTCGGGACCTCAGAGACTGCAGCGCAGCGCTCTACCCACTGAGCTAAATCCCAGCCCAGTCAGTGGAACTTAAATCCCACTGGGAGAGAGTCATGAGGAGGCACAGAAAACCAACAAGCAAATGCAGGGATGGAACGCAGGCCTTGTGGCTGCCAGGCAAGTGCTCTACCACTGAGCTACAACCCTGGCCTTGGAATACCATTTTTAAAAAACAATTATTCCGTAAAGAAAATAAACCCAGTCAAGATGATAAGACAGAAAAGGGCTGTGAAGTTTAGACGTAGAATCCGAGGTGATAATAGTATTTGAGGCAATATTTAAAATGTACGAAGGAGCAAAGCCATGACTAACCAAGAAGGCCCGGCATGGGGAATGCAGATCATAAGGACTTTGAAGCAAGATCAGACTTTAGTGTGTCTGAGAGTCTGCCAGGCGGCCACTGGGGCTGGGACTGAGAGGGTCAGAGAACAGCAGGTGCCAGGCCTCACTGTGTTGTGTAGACCATGTTGAAGAACCTGGATTTTATTTTTAACATGAAGGGAAGTCATTGGAAGCTTTTGAGTAGGGAAGGATCTGATTTATGATGTTTAAATGCCCACGGGGTTGCTATGAGATGGAATAATAGGCTGAAGGAGGAGGGACGGAGCGTAAGGGGCGGGAAGCCACTTAAGTAGCCCAGGCAAGAACAGAATGAGCATCAGGGAAGGTGGCACAGGACCAGTGGGAGCCGTGAGCAGTTGGGAGATGAGTTTCGTCTCTGGGACAGGGTCTCATGATGTGGCCTAGGCTGGCTTCAACCTCAAGATCCCCCTGCCTCAGCCTCCTGGGTGTGGGGATGGCAGGCAGCCCATTCCTGGTTGGGAGGGACGTCTTGAAGGGAGGGCCAGAAAAACGGAGCTGTGGACTAGGGCTGGGGTGGGAGGCCATGAGGAATCAGTGGCTCCGGGGGCTTGGACCGAACACCTTGGTGGATGGCGAAGGCATTGCTTGAGTTGGGGAAGACCGAGGGAGTGTGTTAGACTTACTTTCGTGGCTGTGACAAAAATAGCTGAGGAAGAAAGTTAGGGGAAAGAGGATTTATCTTGGCTCCCCATTTCAGTCCATCATGGCGGAGAGGGTGTGGCAGGCCAGAGCACCTCACATCATGGTGGCCAGGAAGCTGAGAGAGGGCGAAGGCCTGTGCTGCGGGCTTTCTCCTTTTCCCTCTTTTATTCCATTGGAGACCCTGGCCTATGGGATGGATGGCGCCACCACACTCACAGGGGTCCCATTTAGTCAATCCTCTCTGGATACCCCATCATCGACCCACCCAGAGGGTTGTGTTACTAATCTCCCAGGCACTTCTCAATCCAATCAAGTTGATAATTAAGATTAGCTGTCAAGCAGAGCGTGGGGGTGCACGCCTGTAATCCCAGGCAGGAGGATCATGAGGGCGAGGCCAGAAGCAGCCCTGGTAACTGAGAGACTCTGACTCAAAAATAAAGAATAGACTGGGGGTGTGGCACAGCGGTAGAGCATTTGCAAAGTGTGTGTAAGGCCCTGGTTCAACCCCAAGTACCACGAGAAAAAAAAAAAAAGAAAAGAAAAGAAAAGAAATGAAGAAAAGAAAAAGAAAAAAGAAAAAGATTAATCATCACAGGGAGTGAGAGAGTGGGGGAGCAGGGGAAGGTTTGTTGAAGGAAAATCAAGAACTGTGGTTTGGACCTGTGACATTTGAGGTGTACATTAAACAACCACATGGGAACGATCGGCAGAAACAAACCAAAGGACTGAGCAGTCCGAGGCAACCCCAGGGTGGAGGGTCCTGAGAAGAGAGCGATACATTGGGTCAAATCCTGCCAGAGGCTGAAAGATGGCATCCAAGGCATCCCCACGGGTTGGGCAACAGAAGGTACAATTGGAGGTTGTCAGGTGTGAGTGTAAAATGCCCCTGCCCAGGCTGGTATTTGAAGGCTGGATCTGCAGAGAGGGTGGCCCTGTTCTGGGAGGCTGTGGAGGGATAGGAGGGGGGACCTCACTGGTGGGAGGAGGCCCTCAGGGTCAGCCTCTGAAGGTTTTCCCCGGGACCCTGCTTCCCCTCCTTGCTCTCTGCTCCTATCCACCATGATGTGAGGTGCTCTTCTACTGGGCACACCGGGCCCTGCTCAGCCACGCCCTTCCTGCTGCTGAAACTGCTGAAACCGTGAGCTCGAATAAATCCCTTCACCGGGAAGTTGTTGCTCTCAGGTGCTTTGGGCACAGCAACACCAAAGCTAATACAGAGGCCCACACACCGTGTGTTTAAATATTAACTGCCACCAGTCAGGCACATGGCCAAACAAAGCAACCTCCTGTGTTCACAAGGGAATGTTCACAAATTTTAATTGGAAGGCAAGGTTCCAATTCATAATCCTTTGGTTCCTTGAGCTCCTCCCCAGCACGGATGGGCCTAGGAAGTGCTGGTTCCCTGCCTGCCCGCTCCTCTACCTCCCCCTTTCATTTAAGCCCCGCCCACACACCACTCCCCAATCGTGCCCTCAGCAAACCATCTCTTGGGTGTAGAGAAACAGGGACTCAGCCCTTGGATCTGCGGAACAGCCCCTCACAGGACTTGGGAGCTGGCCTGGGGCTATTGAGACAGGGAATTGCAGGGTCCCAGCCACCCTGAGCGAGGGCTGGGAGGGGCTTGCTTGGCCCTATGAATCCCTTGCCTTGTGGGGAGGAGCAGAGCTGGAGGGTGACCAGCAGGGCACGCTCTAGAGCATGTGGTCCAAGGGCAGTGGAACCAAATTGACCATGTTTGTGGAAAGAGATGATGGGAAAGCTCAGTATCAAAAGTCAGAACAAGGCCAGGCGCTGATTGTGGATCAGACCATCAACTGCTCATATGCAGGTTCAAACTGAAGCAGAAGAAAATTAGAACAAGTGTACAAGAGCCAAAATATGACCTTGAGTGTATCCCACCTGAGTTCAGAGACCACAAGAACAGGTTTGAGGCGTTCCACACTAATGATCGGAAACTAGAGTAGTTGTGGCATGACACCAAAGACATCATTCATGAGGAGAGGTTATTAAAAAGACAGGAAAAAAGAAAAGACCAAATTACAAGTCAAAAGAGACTCTGAAACTTGCCCTTGAACGTCGAGCAGCTAAAGTAAAAGGAAGATATGATGAAGAACTAAAGAGATATCAAAGGGCAGCTCAAGAAGACAAAATCAAATATTATAATGACATGTGCAAAGAGCTGGAGATAGAAAATCAAAAGAGAAGAACATGTTCTGTTTTTCCCAAGCTTATGGAATTTAAGAAAAAGTTTAAGGCCTGACCCTGCTTAGCTTTCCAGACCTGATGGGGTTGGATGCCACAGTGCTATGACTGCAGGCTTTTTCCAATATAGGAGGAGTGAAGTCTACAGCTGTACCAACCTGGCATCCAATTCTGTCTGATATCTGGAGCTAAGCAGGGTTGCGCCTGGTTAATCCTTGGATGGGAGACCACCTGGGAAGACTGAGTGCAGTAGGCTTGGGAGAAGGACCTGGCAGCCCACTGAAACAATCAGCCATCAAAAACCCTGTGAATAGCAGAGAAGCTTTGACAATAGTGCTGGGCATGGCACAGTGTTGGGGAGTGTTTTGTCTGTTGTACTTCAGGTTGCTATGAGTTGGACCGACTCAACAACAACAATAAGAGGAGAGGAAGCAGATGAAATGGGCCCTGATGTAGATAGGCTGAAAGCTTGGGCAGTGGGAAGCAAAAAATTACATCCTTCTTTTCTCTTGTTTTGCAGTACTGGGGGTTTGAACCCAGGACCTTGCACATGCTAAGCAAGCTCTCTACCACTGAGATACACTTCCAGTCACCTTTTTAATTTTTTATTTATTTATTTTATTATTATTATTATTATTTTACCTTTTTATTTTTTGAGGCAAGGTTTTGCTAAATTGCACAGGCTGCCTCTGGTGTTGAACTCATGATCCTCTTGCCTCAGCCTCTCAAGGTGCTGGGATGACAGGTGTGTACCACCGTGCCTGGCTATGTCATTCTTTTCTGATTGCTCATAATATTCACAATTAAATAAGTGAGAAGTAGGGAGATAAGTTATGAAAAGTTATCTGGGACACTTAAAAAGGATCTAAATGGTAAGTTTTATGTTATGGGATTTTTTTTGTAATTAAAAACAACACTTTTTGAAAAGGTTACTAAAGGACCATCTTCTTCCTTTTCCAAAAAAATTACCTGGGAAAATAGTACAGTAAATATATTGTTGTGAGATGTCGTCCAGTTGGGTTTGACTCATAGTGAGCCAATGTATAACATAGTAAAACACTCCCCGACACTGTGCCATGCCAGGTGATATGTCAGTGCTTCTCTGCTACTCATAGGATTTTCAGTGGCTGATTGTTTTGGGAGTAGGCTGCCAGGTCCTTCTCCCACTTTTGCAGTGCCGGGGATCGAACCCAGGACACACAGGGCAGCACTCTACCGACTGAGCTAGACCCCAGCCTGTAAATATATTTGGGGAATGAAATATTAGATGGCAGTGTGAGAGGCTCGCTGGAGATTTCGGGACATAAATTTAAAGCAACAGCAGCGAGCACAACGGCACACATTTTCCCCCCTGCGACCCTTAGTTGCCTAGGTCGAGAGAGGTGAAGTAGGCAGGAGAGCTTGGCTGACATAAGACCTTTCTGTGGCCCAGCCTATAATCCCAGCACTTGGGAGGCTGAGGCAGGAGGACCTCAAGTTCAAGGCCAGCCTGGGCTACATAGCGAGACCCTGTGAAAAGAAACAAAAGAGACAGAAAGAAAGAAAACTTGCAACGTTAATTAAACATATTTAAGAGAATTTGTTCGACTTAGACTGAAACTGGAAGCTTTAGAATTTGGGATTAGTAAATAATTACAGACTTCTTGGGTTTGTAAATGGTGATTAAGCACTTAACAATTCTGTTGGTTGAATTCATAAGTGGGTCTTGTCAGATGTTTGAAGCACTTAGGAGACTCAGATTTGTAACTGTAGTTTCAAATGCCAAAGCTGAGGGACTATTTCTTAATCAAGTTTGTAAATGATGTTAAATATCTAGGAGAATTTAGTATGTCAAAGGTACAAGTGAATTCAGCATTGATGCAAAAACAAATAAAACTTAGTCATAAATGTGAGACAAGATATACTCTGGTTTATAAATACAATAATAGGATCAGTGAGTTATGTTAAAGGTCTAGGAAAATCGGGTTTTTAGATTTATAATTTTAATAAACTGAACTCAGTTAAAATACAAGTAACTAAGTTCATTTGTCTATGCGCCAAGGCTCAATGTCAAGTATGAAAACATAGCTGTTGTCTGTGAGACTTCACCTTACACCAGGCTCGCAATTTTATTTTCTGAGCATTGGTACCTATTTTCCACGGTGGTGTTGTCAGATGCTGTGGGGTCGGTGTCCGACTCATAGCGACCCTGTGTACAACAGGTGAAACACTATTGTCAATGTTTCTCTGCTGTTCACAGGGTTTTCAATGGTGGATTGGTTTTTGGGAGTGGGTTGCCGGGTCCTTCTCCAATATTTTCCATGGATTCCCCCAAATTCCATCGAAATGACAGAAGAAAATATTTATGGCCCTACACATTTTACACATAAATCCGCAGTTACCAAGCAATAATAAATGAACTGTTGGGAGGATAGGCATGGTAAGGAATTCCCACAGAAGAGAAAACATCAGGATTCAGATCAATGGCAAAACTAGGGTTGGAAAACTTGATGCTAAACTCCGCTGAGGGAGGCAGGTCTTCCCAGGGACGTCGTTGGGGAACCCGAGATGGACAGGAAGCTAAACGGGACCTCGCTCCCAAGGCTGTCATTAAGCCATTCTGTTACAGGACTGCCCTTGGCCTTGGCTGGCTCAGACACTGCCCTTCTGCCTGGTAGCAGCTGGAAGAGAGCATGCCCAGGTAACACCCTAGAAGCATTTTTTTTTCTTTTTGCTGTACTTAGGAGCTGAACCCAGGGCCTCTCACACACTTTGCAAGTGTTCTACCACTGAGCTGTACCCCAGCCCCTTTTTTATTTTATAAATGGAGATGGGGTCTTGCTAAACTACACAGCTGCCTCTGGCCTTGCACCTGAGACCTTCCTGCCTCAGCCTCCCGAGTGGCTGGGATTATCAGAGAGCGCCACGATAGGCTCAGACCCATTCTTTGAACAAGGGAATAAATAATTTGGAGAAGTTTCTAAGTGTGAAGCATGGCTGAGGTTAGCGGGTGGCACCTTTCTTTTTTTCTTTCTTTCTTTTTTTTTTTTTTTGTGGTACTGGGGATTGAACCCAGGGCCTTGCGCTTCCATGCTCTGCAAGTGCTGGACCACTGAGCTGCACGCCCAGCCCATTTTTTTTTTTTTTTTTTTTTTTTTTTTTTTTTTTTTTTTTTTTTTTTTTTTTTTTTTTTTTTTTTACTTTTTTGAGACAGGGTCTCGCTAAGTTACACAGACTGCCTCTGGTCTTGAACTTGCGATCCTCCTGCCTCCGCCTCCTGAGCTGCTGGGATTATAGTTTTCCTTTTTTCTTTTCTTTCTTTACTTCCTCCCTCCCTCCCTCTGTCCCTTCCTTCCTTCCTTTTTTCATTCCTTCCTTCCTGTCTTCCTTGAGACAGGGTCTTGCTGTGTAGCCCAGGCTGGCCTCGAACTCATGATCCTCCTGCCCCCACGTCCCTAGTGCTGGCATTATAGGGTTGTGCACCTTGTACCAACCCCCTCTTAACGGGGCCTCCGTAACAATGGGGCTGAGGTCACGGCCCCATGCATGAATCTCTCAGGCAGCAATAACCGTAGAGCAGCAGAGGGAAGCAGGGCCCTGGATAATATTCGACTCCCAAGACAAATGCAGAGTCCCTCTTCTAGCATATAAGCCACACATTTACCTCTATCCTTCAGAAGCCCAGGCATCGGCTTCGGAAGTAGCAACGTGGATTCTCATCTGTTCTGATGCTCCAGCTTCCAACACTGCAAACTCTACAGAAAGGAAGTTACAGGGAGAAGAAACAGCATCTAAAAAAAGCCTGGGGAAATGTAGGCTTCATGCAAATTTGTATGTGTATCATAAAAAAATATGTTTAAACTCGAATGAGAATTTCATCAGATTTTGACTTTGGAGTTATAGCAAAAAAAAAAAAAAAAAAAAAAAAAAGCCTTGAAAGTATGCTCCGATTTCAATTGCTTTAGGTGAGGCTAAGCCTAGGTAATGATGGGAAGACACGGTAGGAAATGTAAGACAAGTTGAAGTGAGTCACGTGGGCACCTTCTGGAATTCTGCCACCATTTATTTCTCAACATAAAAATGTTACATTTTCTTTGCTCTATGTTCTTTTGTTTCTTGCGTGTTAGATTTCTAGACATATGGTATTTTATAGTAAAACATTTAAAAAACAAAGTGAATACTAGATTTGGGATTCTTGAGCCTGGCTGCTTTTGGAACAAACTTGGGAAAGATTTAAAAAATACAAATGCCTCCGGGCGTGGTGGCACACGCTTGTCATCCCAGCAGCTCGGGAGGCGGAGGCAGGAGGATTGCAAGTTCGAGACCAGAGGCAGTCTGCGTAACTTAGCGAGACCCTTTCTCAAAAAGTAAAAAAATGGGCTGAGGATGCAGCTCAATGGTCCAGCACTTGAAAAGCATGCAAGTGTGAGGCCCTGGGCTCAAACCTCAGTACCACCAAAAAACAAACAAATAAACAATGTCCAGGGCACATTCCTGGCCAAACAACTTAGAGTCTCTGGGGTGAGGTCAGACACATGCATCTGATAGCCACTGTACTAGAAGAATACAAGTTAAAAAGAAGTCTGACAAGAAGAAACATCAACCACAATAACTGTTATTGGGTTAAATTCCCCCATTAAAAGACAGAACTCAGAAGCCAGGCATGGTGGCACATGCCTGTCATCCCAGCAACTTGGGAGGCAGAGGTAGGAGGACCATGAGTTCAAGGCCAGAGGCAGCCTGCATATCTTACTGAGACCCTGACTCAAAATAGAAAATGGGCTGAGAGTGCAGTCGAGCGTTAGACCACTTACAAAATATACGTGAGGCCCTGAGTTCAACCTCCAAGTACCACCAAACAAAAACAAAAACAAAAATAAAAACAAAACAAAAACTCAGAAAACAAAATGAAACCTTCCATTATGGAATTATAGCCATCCTTCGGTATCTATGAAAGATTAATTCCAGGACTCCCTGGGATACCAAAATCCATGGGTACTCAATTCCCTTAAACAAAGTGCTGTAGTACTTGCATATAACCTATGTGTACCTTCCCATAAAATCATCTCTGGATTACTTATAATACCTAATGCAATGGAAATGCTGAGTAAGTCGTTGTTGATAGCTGTACCACCCTGGCAACTGATTCCGTCTGACCTCAGAAGCTAAGTAGGGTCGGACCTGTTAGTCCTTGGATGGGAGACCGCCTAGGAAGACCGGGTGCTATAGGCTAGGGAGAAGGACCTGGCAACCCCCTCCCAGAAATCAATCTGCCATTGAAAACCCTATGAACAGCAGAGAAGCACTGACAATAGTGTTTCCCCTGTTGTACAGAGGGTCGCTATGAGTCGGATATCGACTCGACGGCACCTAACAACAACAACAACAACCACAAGTAGTTGTTATGCTGTTATGTTTAGAGAATGATAACAATAAAAGTGTGTACATGTTCAGTGCCAGTGCGGTACCTTTTCCCAACACCGTAGTGCCTTGGCATTCGACCACAATCCATTCTGGAAGGCAGGTTGAGTGTGATCAGTTCGAGTGCTGAGCACTTTCCCCCCATGTTATGTTGCTGTTGTTAGGTGCTACTGAGTCGGGTCTGACTCATAGCGACCCTTACAGGGTTTTCAGTGGCTGATTGTTTCGGGATTGCCTTGGGAGTGGATGCCATGTCCTTCTCCCCTTTTTGCAGTGCTGGGAATCGAACTCGAGACCTCAGAGACTGCAGAGCAGCGCTCTACCAACTGGGCTAAATCCTAGCCCCTTTTTCCCATAAGAATGGCTAATTCAGACACACGCATCCACTTACATACTTAGCAATACATTCTTTTTTTTTAAATTCTTTTTTCAATTCAATTTTTGTTCTTACTTGTTTTCCTCTTCTTCTCTTATAGCTCTAGAAAGTTTCTTGGGTACCATGATGACTCTATGGGATATATTCTTAAGTATTTTGGACATGTAGTCAGGAGGGACCAATCCCTGGAGAAGGGCATCACGTTTGGGAGAGTGGTGGGTCCACGAAAAAAGGAAGACCCTCCACTCGATGGGTTGACACAGTGTCTGCAACAACGGGCTTAAACATAAATAAGATCGTGGTGTGCCTGGCACAGAATCGGGGAGTGTTTTGTTCTGCTGTACATAGGGTTGCTATGAGTCAGACCTGACTTGGCGGCAACTAACAAACAGCATATATATATAAAATACAACTCAGGAGCACCAGCACCAGGACAGGTCTTTACTGCTTGAGATGGACACACCAGTGCCTCAGGCAGGTGTCAGCAGGGAGATCGAGTTGTCGAGCAAGTGGGGGAACAGCAAAGCCGAATTCTGTTGAAAATGTTGGCAGAAGATGGAAACATTGAGCACAGAGAAGTTAGAGCGTCAAAGCGCCACTGTGGTTTGTACAGAGTTGACTGAGTCTGTGAATTCGGAATGCATGCATAGCGATGGGCCAACTCTAGGGAGTGAAACACCAGAAAACAAATGAAACCTAAGCCCGCATGGGTAGCAAGTGGGGTTAGGAGTTGAAAACGTCTTGGTTGGGGAAAGAGCCGTAAGGGCAGTGCACGAGCAGAGTCAGTGTCTTGGCTCCCAGTTTATCCCATAGCTCCAGGGATACAGTATATCTGAAGTGCTCTCTCTCTCTCTCTCGCTCTCTCTCCCTCCCTCCCTCTCTCTCTCCTCTCTCTCTCCTTGCATCCCCTTTTCTTTCTTTCTCTCTCTCTTCACATTTATACACACCTGACTTCTGGATATCCCCTCTATATATCTAGAGGCAGTTCAAATTCATCATATCTGAAACAATTGTTGTTAGGCGCTGTGGAGTTAGATCCGACTCATGGCGACCCTATATACAATAGAACAAAACCCTACCCAACATTGTGCCATGCCCATGATCTTTTTACGTTTGAGCTCATTGTTGCAGCCACTGTGTTTCTTCTCATTTTGAGTAGTGTCACAACAGCAAATGGAGATCCCAGGGGCTCTACTCCATTCCTGTCATTAAGCTTGAGTCTACTTTGAGGAGGCAACTCTTCACCAGTAGTTTCTTGAATGCCTTTTATCCTGGGGGGGGGGGGTTGTTTTCCAACACTATATTTGACAGTGTTCTGCCATTCACAGGATTTTCAATGGCTAATTGTTTTGGGGAGTGGGAGGCTGGGTCCTTCTCCCTAGTCTGTTTTAGTCTGGAAGCTCAGCTGAAACCTGTCCACGATGGGTGGCCCTGCTGGTATCTGAGATATAGGTGGCATAACTTTCAGCATCACAGCAACACGCAAGCCCCCACAGCACCACAAGCTGTCAGACACGTGGGGGAAACATAATTAGTCATCAACTATTCTACATCTGCTCTTCCTCTTGACTCCACTCTCTTTGCTAATGTTGTTAGGCGTCTGACTCATAGCGACCCTGCGTACAACAGGCGAAACACTATTGTCAGTGCTTCTCTGCTGTTCACAGGGTTTTCGATGGCAGATGGATTTTTGGGAGTGGGATGCCAGGTCCTTCTCCCAAGCCTACAGTATCTGGTGTTTCCAGGCGGTCTCCCATCCAAGCCCTAACCAGGCTCGACCCTGCTTAGCTTCCAAGATCTGACAGATCGGATGCCACAGTGCTAAGGCTCTTTGCTAATAGCCCATCCTTTAAGGCAAAACCTGGAGGCATCTTCGAATTCCCTCCTCTCCCAACTTCACGTTGAATTTTTCTCTAGGAAGGACCTTCACCCCTACACCACATCTCACGTCCGTTCCTGAATCTCCATTACCACTTAACGCAACTGGAATCCAACCCTTTGGGTAGTTTGTTTGAATGGCTCTCACTCTTGCAGGACTGGGCCCAGGAGACGAGGCCAAGGCAGTCTTTCTTTGTGTTTGTGTTTGCATCCCCACAGCTGAGCTCAGTGCCTGGCAGCAGACACATGAATACTGGTTGTTGTTGTTGTTGTTAGGTGCTGTCGAGTCGGTATCCAACTCATAGCGACCCTCATAGGGTTTTCAATGGCTGAGTGGGATTGCCTTGGCAGTGGATTGCCACGTCCTTCTCCCATTTTTGCAGTGCTGGGAATCGAACTCGGGACCTCAGAGACTGTAGTGCAGCGCTCTACCCACTGAGCTAAATCCCAGCCCTGAATACTGGTAGAAAGACTGAAATCAATGCAAATCTGCCAGCATTGGGTTTTACCCGCCTTTGAAACCCAGCACAATGGTACCACTGGAACTTCTTCTTTTTTTTTTTTTTTGGTAGTTGGGGGTTGAACCCAGGGACTCACATATACTTTGCAAGTGCTCTACCACTGGGCTGCACCCCAGCCCATTATTACTTTTTATTTTGAGACAGAGTCTCGGTTACGCAGGCTGCCTCTGGCTTCAAACTTGCGATCCTTCTGCCTCCTCCTCCTGAATCACTGGGATTAGAGGCATGTGCCACCGCACTAGCATTTTTTTTCTTCTAAGACAGAGGCCTGCTATGTATTCCAGGCTAGCCTCGAACTCGAGATCCTCCTGCCTCTGCCTCCTGAGTGCTCGGTGTACAGGCGTGCACCCCCGGAGTAATCTGTTGTGACAGAAAATCTGACCATACTTTTCTCTCTGCTTAAAATTTTTGCATTTTTTCAATGACTCCCCATCACATAAAGCAAAGCAATGTTTTGTAGATTTTCAGTGTCCAATAACCACTAGTTCATTGTTTAAAGTATATGTTGTTGTTGTTGTTGTTGTTAGGTGCCGTCGAGTCGGACTCATAGCGACCCTCATAGGGTTTTCAATGGCTGACTGTTTCGGGATTGCCTTGGGAGTGGATTGCCAGGCCCTTCTCCCATTTTTTGCGGTACTGGGAATTGAACTCGGGACCTCAGAGACTGCAGCGCAGCACTCTACCCACTGAGCCAAATCCCAAGCACTCAAAGTATATGTAGGCCTATATTTTTAGGTAACTATTCATCAATCCTTTAACAAAATCAATAGATAATAAATTAAGCTGATAATATTCAAGTATCCTTTATTGCCCAATTCTGTTTATTTCCTGAGTTTGGAAATCAAGTTCATATAGCAAAGAACATAGGGTAATTTGTGCGTACTTTGTACCAGAATGTTGGATGATAAATAGGAAGAGACTGGATAGCTCAATGTGCCAGTCTTATTAAAAAGAATTTGAAAATATTCATATCCTGCCAGGCATGGTGGTGCATGCTCAGGAGGCTGGGGCAGGAGGGTGGCAATTTTTAGGCTCAAGGCAGCCTGTGTAACTTACAGAGGCCCAATCGCAAAACAAACAAACAAACCAAATGTAAAAAATCGGCAGGGGCTGCAGCTCAGCGGTAGAGCATTTGCAAAGCATGTGTGAGGCCTTGGGTTCACCCACCCAACACTTTCTTTCTCTTTCTGTTTGCAACACCGGGGGATTGGACCCAGGGCCTCACACATGCTTTGCAAGTGATCTACCGCTGAGCTGCACCCCCAGCCCTTTTCTCACTTTTTATTTTGAGACAAGGTCTCGCTATGCTCCACAGGCTGCCTCTAGCCTCAAACCTGTGATCCTCCTGCCTCTGCCTCCTGAGTTGCTGCTATTCTGGGCTTTTCCCATTGAGGAATAAAATCAATCGATTTCACACTAGAAAATATTATTTTTTGACTAATAATTTGAATGTTAATGTTTATTAAAATGGTATATCTTTTTAATGAATTTATTATTATTATTGTTATTATTATTATTATTATTATTATTATTGCAGTGTTGGAGAAAGAACCCAGGTTTATATTATTATTATTATTATTGCAGTGTTGGAGAAAGAACCCAGGTTTTTTTTTTTATTATTATTATTATTATTATTATTATTATTATTATTATTATTGCAGTGTTAGAGAAAGAACCCAGGCCTCGTGCCTGCATGCTTTGCAAGTGCTGGACCACTGAACTGCACCTCCAGCCCATTTTTTTTTTTTTTTCTACTTTTTGAGACAGGGTCTTACCAAGTTACTACTATGCAGACTGCCTCTGGTCTCAAACTTGCGATTCTCCTGCCTCCACCTCCCAAGCCACTGGGATTACAGGCGTGCGCCACTGTGCCTGGCTAAGAAGAACAGTGTTTGATCAAAGAAGTCATTCTGCTTTGGAAATGAAGTGAAACTTCTGAGGGCGTCCTGCAGCTCTCTGACAAGGTTTCTGCACGGACTGATCGGTGGAGATGAGGCAGGGATAAGTCTTTTGTTCCGTAGCATCCAATTTTCAGATATGCACGGCCACATGCCCCGTTCCCACCTTCCCCATCAGCTGTCTGTGTGGAATCGTCACACGCACGGATGCTCTCATCCCAACAGATCCTGGAGTCCCCTTTGCTCTTTATGCTTCTGAGTACCGTGACCACTGCTGCTATTTTTATCATTGCTTTTCCACTCCAGTAAACCACTTTTCCTCATTAATCTATTTTTGCTAATCAGACCCATAACACAACCTAAGAGTAAGAAACAAGCAAATGTTACGCACACCAACAGCAATATGTAGATGTGGAGTTAAGGGAAACTATTTCCCAGGAACGGAATTGTTACAGCACCCTGCTAAGGAACTGGACCAGCTGGAGCCAGTTATACTTTTGAGTCATTGTTAAGAACATAACAGAGCCGGGGTGGTGGCAGAGCCTGTCATCCCAGCAACTCGGGAGGCCGAGGCAGGAGGATCGCAAGTTCGTGGCCAGAGGCGACCTGCGCAACTTAGCAAGACCCTGACTCTAAATAGAACATAAAATAACAGGCTGAGGGTGCAGCCCAGTGGTAGAGCACTTGGAAACTATGTACTGGGCCCTGGGTTCAACCCCCACTACTGCAATAAACAAACAAACAAACAAACAAATAAAAGAACATAATGGTATTTGGCAATTTCTTTTGCCACTGCAAACTTAACTCGGAAGTGTTTATGTTTTTCATTGCTTATGCCACAGAAGCTGCCAAACTACATGAGGGATATTTTACAGATAAATTGATTACATTTTAGACATGATGAGTTTAGAGAGAAAGCCAGAACTCACTCACTCTCCTTTCTCTCTCTCGCTCTCTCTCCTTTTTGAGACAGGGTCTCCCTGTGTAGCTCAGGCTGGCCTCAACCTTGTGATCCTCTTGCCCCAGCCTCCTGCATGCTGGGATTACAGGCATGCGCCACCACACCTGGCATGGCCCAAATTCTTTGACATGGTATAGGAGCCATCCCATCATCTGGTCCCTACGTAACTCTTACAATAACAACATCCACACTTCTGGTTACTGAATCCCTACCATGTGATTGGGTACCACGCTAAGCATTCCCAATGAATGATCTCATTTCAAACTCACAATAACTCTAGGAATTAGTGCCAGATACTATTGTTATGGAATTATAGATGGGGAAATTGAGACTTGCAGAGTTACTTGGTCAAGTTCATGGAGCTAAGAGGTGGAGCTGATCTCCAGCTAGCTTCCTTCCTTCTCTTCTCTTTTCTTCTCTCTCTCTCTCTTTCTTTCTTTCTTTCTTTCTTCCTTCCTTCCTTCCTTCCTTCTTCCTCCCTCTCCCTCCCTCCCTCCCTCCCACCCTCCCTCCCTTCCTTCCTTCCTTCCTTTGGGGCTGAACCCAGGGCCTTGTGCATATTTTGCAAGTCCTGTACCACTGAGCTGCACCCCCAGACCATTTTTAATTTTTTTATTTTGAGATAGGGTCTCGCTATGGTCTCGCCAATCTATTTTTGCTAATCAGACCCATAACACGACCTAACAGTAAGAAACAAGCAAATGCTAATGCACATCAACAGCAGTATGCTGCCTGTGGAGGCTGCCTGTGGCCTCAAACTCCCGATCCTCTTGTTTCTGCCTCCAGAGTCCCTGGGATCCCTGGCATGCGCCACTGCACCCAGCTCATCTCCAGCTTTCTGATTCTTAATGCCTATATTAGTTCGTTTCCTACCTTGCCTCTCTACAGTCCCATTTCTGTGCATCCTCCCTCTTTCTTTCTTTCTCTCTTCTCCCTCTCTCTCCTCCTTCTTTCTTTCTCTTTTGAGATAGGGTTTCACAGCATAGCCCAAGCTAGCCTCAAAGTGGCCCCCTCCTGCCTCAGCCTCCCTGGTGCTGGGATTACAGGTGTGCACCCAGCACTTGGGTCTGTGCTCTCTCTTGCACACATCACCCTGGTGCCCCAGCCGTGCCGTTCCCCACTGACCTGGCCTCTGTCTGGTACATTCCCTCTGCCATTTCTCCTTTTATCAGCCCATGAACTGCAACTCACCCTCTGTCACCCAATCCCAGAGTCTTCTCTGTCCAGTTTTGCCTTCCACCACGTCCTGGGATTTTTACGTTGTCTGCAATAGCTGCCTAAGTTTTCTTTCTTTCCATTCTCCAGACAACATGTGGAAATGTCTGGCGTGACAGGTGAGTCATCAAGAATTACAATATGGCAGAACATCATTTACTGCATCGGATCTGATTGTTCCCTGGTCTACCATCAGTCAAGTCTACTTATTGACTTCCGCCTCCATGAATAGGCAATTCCTTACCTTATATTCGGAGGCAGCAGGAGAACAGAATTAATTCTTAATGCATCTATGATAGCAGCTAGTTAACTTCATGGATACAGACAGAATATATTCTTTGTTTTACCCTCTCAATTTACTTTCTGAGAATGAGACCCACAATAACAGGTCAAGTTTTTAAATTCCCTAAGCCTGCGAGATAGCAGAGACATGGCCTATGGATGTTCAGGAAACACAGTTCTATTCTTTCTTTCTTTTTTTCTTTCCTCTCTTTCTTTTCTTCCTTCCTTTTTCTTTCTCTTTCCTTTCTTCCTTCCTTTCTTTCTTTTCTTCTCTTCCTTTCTTCCTTTCTCTCTCTCTTTCTTTCTCTCTCCTTTTTCCTTCCTTCCTTTCTCTCTTCTTTCTTTTCTTCCCTTCCTTCCTTCCTTCCTTCCTTCCTTCCTTCCTTCCTTCCTTCCTTCCTTCCTTTCTCTCTCTCTCTGTCTTTCTTTCTCTCTCCTTTTTCCTTCCTTCCTTCCTTTCTTTTTTTGAGACAGGGTCTCATTAGATAGCCCAGGCTGGCCTGGAACTCACTGTGGAGCCCAAGCTGGCCTCAAACTCACGATCCTCCTGCCTCTGCCTTGCAAATGCTGGGAGTGCCCATGTGCACCTCCGCCCCTGGCCCTCCCATCTCTAGGTCACTTATAGACCCTAATACAATGCACACACTGTGGAGACCATTGTTCTACCGCAATGTTTGGAGAACAATGGCAGGAAGAGCCAGGTGCACCTGCAATTCCAGCAACTCGGGAGGCTGAGGAGGGAAAAATCACAAAGGAAAGAGCAGAGGCAGCTTGTGGAACTTAGCAAGACCCTATTTCAAGATAAAGTAACAAAAAAATGGGCTGGGGGTGCAGCCCAGTGGTGAAGCACTGGCAAAGTGTGTGTGTGTGGCCCCAGGTTCAACACCCAAGTACCACAATAAATAAATAAATAAAGGCAAGAAGAAAGCACTACAGAGGCAGGGTGTTTTGTTGTTGTTGTTGTTGTTTTTCCAAATCCTTTTGTGCTGTGATTGGTTAAATCTACACATGTGGACCCCCTGGACAGAAGGCTGTGTGGTAAAATGGATAAAAGAGAGGCCAGGCGTGTAGGCGCCCGCCTATAATCTCCACGCTGGGATTTAGCTCAGTTGGTGCAGTGCTGCGCTGCAGTCTCTGAGGTCCCGAGTTCAATTCCCAGTGCCGCAAAAATGGGAGAAGGACCTGGCAATCCACTCCCAAGGCAATCCCGAAACAGTCAGCCATTGAAAACCCTATGAGGGTCGCTATGAGTCGGATACTGACTCGATGGCACCTAACAACAACAACAACAACAACAACATAATCTCCACAACTTTGGAGGCAGAGGCAGGAGGATGGTGAGTTTGAGGCCGTGGTGGGCTGTGTAACTCAGCGAGATCCTGACCCAGAACCAGAAGCTTAGCAGATGGGCAGGGGGAGCAGCCCAGTGAGGGGGCGCTTGCGAAGTATGTGCGAGGCCCTGGATTCAGCCCCCAAGCACGGCCCGCAAGGCAGAAAGCCCACAGCGCTGAAGAAAGCGGCACACTCTCCATCACACGACCTTCATTTTCCCGGCTTCCATTCCATTCTCACTGAACAACCTTCTTTCTCCTCTATGTGTGTGTGTGTGTTGATATATTTCTAAGAGAGAATGAGCTCAGTAGCTGGCCCAAGGAACCAGGTACGATAGAAATCTGTATTTCTCACTTGCAACTAATTCATGACAATTCCGTATATAGCTCAGCGTGCGATGAGTTGAGTTAATGTGAATTCACACTGCTGAGCTTCTAAGAGGACCTAGTCTAATTTCTAGGCTCCTGAAGCGGGGAACCACATCCAAACTCCTGGCGACCTCAGCTGGTCCCTCTCCTGGTTTGTGTGGTGCTGGGGATCAAACCCAGGGCTTCAGAGAGTGCAGGGCAGCATGCTACCAAATGAGCTAAACCTCATGGCATGAGCAGCTTTATGAAAATAAATTTAAGGATTTTTATGTAAGGGGCAAATACCTAGAAAAAACAACTTATCAAAAGTTATGAAAGTTATGAAATGAGGAGAAAATGCTGAGGCCTCCATCTATTAAAAAGAAGAAATCCAATGACAATTTTCCTGTGAAGAAGCCCCTAACTCCTGATGGTTTCACCAGAGAATCCTATTTAACATTCAAGAAACAAATTATACCATTTATTTATTTATTTATTCTTTTTTTTTTTTTTGCGGTACGGGGGTTGAACCCAGGGCCTCACGCTTGCATGCTTTGCAAGTGCTGTACCACTGAGCTGCTACCCCCAGACCATTTTTTTTTTTTACTTTTTTTGAGACAGGGTCTCGCTAAGTTATGCAGACTGCCTCTGGTCTCGAACTTGTGATCCTCCTGCCTCTGCCTCCCAAGCCGCTGGGATGACAGGTGTGCACCACCGCACCTGCCTCCAAACTATACCAATTTTACACAAACTCTCTCAAGGAAACTATAAAACAACAACAATAACACCAAAAATAATTCCCAACTCATTTTATGAAGACCACACAAGCTTATTACCAAAATTTGATATCATTATAAAGAAGTAAAATCACAGAAATATTTCTCTTATGAACACAGAAAAGCTCAGGAATACATGTAAACCAACTTAAATATAGAGGCATAACATAAAAATATAAGCTAACTTTATTATAGGTATGTAAAAAGGTTACTCCATTATGATGGGTAAATTGGGATTATTGCAGGCATGCAAGATTGGTTTAGTATCTTAAAGTTAAACAATATAATTCACTACCATAAAAGAATAAAGTAGAACAAGCATTTTAGAATTTCAAAACACAGAGAAAGAACATTTGATAAAATTTAAAAAGCATTCATGATCAAAATGAGCCAAAACAAAACTCAGAGCAAAGGAGAAAAGCACAGGAGTTTTCTTAATCTCACAAGAAAGGAAGCTGGAAAAGTCCCCTTTGGCAAACATGTTGCCTAATTGTGTAATGTTGACATTGGTCAGAGCAGACAGGGATAATTATTTTCACCATTTCTGTTACATTGTATTAGAAGCTTTAGCCAGTCAGCAGAGCCGAGAGAAAAGGAAAGATGAAAGGATTGCAAGGAACAAAAGCAACTTGCAGAAAAGTTTGCCTTTTTTTTTGTCAAGTTGAATTTATGCAAATTCTGACCCAGACTTTCTCTTCTACATACATAGCCTCAGAAATTCTGGCCCAGCTGGGCGTGGTGGCGCACGTCTGTAATCCCAGCAGTTTGGGAGGCGGAGCCAGGAGGACTGCAAGTTCGAGACCAGAGGAAGTCTATGTAATTTAGCGAGACCCTGTCTCAGGAAGTAAGGAAAAAAAAAATAAAAGGGCTGGGGGTGCAGCTCAGTGGTCCAGCACTTGCAAAGCATGCAGGCGTGAGGCCCTGGGATCAACCCCTAGTACCACAAAAAAAAAAAAAAAAAAAAAAAAAAAAAAAAAAAAAAAAAAAAAAAATCTGGCCCAAGGACAGCATAAGACATGTATAAGAATGTCCATAGTACCATTACTCATAATACCTGGAAACTGGGAAAAATCCCAGATGCCAATCAAGAGCAGAATGATGACCTGTACCCTACACACATTGCGGATGCTCCACATTGGTGGAAATGAATGCACTACACAGCTGCAAACACAAACATGGCTGAACCTCAAAAATAAACCAGTAAGCTGGGTGCTGCAGCTCATGCCTGCAACCCAAGCCACTTGGGAGGCCAAGGCAGGAGAATGGAGTGTTCCAGGCCAGAGGGTGGGGTGATGGTATAGTGATGTTTTAAAAAAGGGGGCCCTTGGGGCTTCATAGTAGAGAGATTGCCTAGCATGCCCAAGGTCCTGGATGGAATCTCCAACCACCCAAAACCCCCAATTTTCAATTAAAATTAAAAAAATTAAAACAGGGCCCTTGTCTTTTACTGTAGTTAATAAAAATTTATGTATGAAATTATATCATGTCTAAGATTTGATCCAAACTAGTCCTGGGTGGGGAGAAAACAGGATAGGCCATGAAGCTAATGACAGTGTATTAATCTTCACGAAATTGTTCTACCTTCATATGTATTTGAAATTTTGCATAATAAAAAATAAAAACCAGGAACAGGGGAGGTGGGATGTTGGCTAAATCAAAATCTGTTATAAAGGGGGGGAAAATACAGACGTGAGTAGGACATTTTGAGGTTCGTCATCTTCTCATCTTGCCCAGAATAGCATCATTTTCTTTTTTTCACAAGACAACAAGACAACCAAGATTTGTGCTTCTCGAACTGAGGTGTGCATGTGTATCACTGAGGACCTTGCTAAAATGCAGATTTGGATTCAGAAGGTCTGGGAGTAGGCACTAATAGGCTGCATCTTTCTTTTTTTGGGGGGGGTGCTAGGGGTTGAACCCAGGGCCTCGCCCTTGCATGCTTTGCAAGTGCTGCACCACTGAGCTGCACCCTCAGCCCATTTTTTTACTTTTCAAAACAGGATCTTGCTAAATTAAGCAGCCTGGTAGTCTGCATCTTTAGTGAGGTCCCAGGTAATGCTGATTTTGCTAATGCTCCCAGGTGAGACCATGCCGGGCCACGAATGCAGCCCAAGAATGCAGTTCTGGGCTGGACGTGGTGGCCCTCACCTGTAATCCCAGCCCCCAGAGACTGAGGCCTGAGGATCACGACTTCAAGACCAGCCTCGCCACAGAATGAGGCTCTGTGACAGGTCCACCTCCCCCAGAAAGAACGCAGCTCTTTCCCTATTAGCCTCTGTCCAGTCGAGGCCCCTACCTGCTCATTCTCCACCATCCTTCCTGGTGCCTTCTTGGTTCTCTGTAGAATTGTTGTTAGGTGCCCTCGAGTCGCTATCCAACACATAGAGACCCTATGTACAACAGGCGAAACACTGTTGTCAGTGCTTCTCTGCTGTTCATAGGGTTTTCAATGGCGGATTGATTTTTGGGAGTGGGTTGCTAGGTCCTTCTCCCAAGCCTTCAGCACCGGTGTTCCCAGGTGGTCTCCCATCCAAGGACTAACCAGGCCCGACCCAGCTTAGCTTTGGAGATATGACGGGTTCGGACGGCTGCAGGCCTCTGTAGAATTAGTCCAGCGACTCTTCACCCTGACTGTCCCCTGCTTGACCCAGGCACTCACAGGTTCCCAGAGAAAGCGGGAGCTTTAAGTACACGCTGCCTGCGTGTTCTTAATGAGCGCTTGGCTCTGCCCAGCCACGCCCTCCGTGCATGAGCGAGCTCGCTTCCTCTGTGAGAGCCCATTTCACCTGCAGCCTCAGCGGCACCGCCCAGCCCAGCCCCGCCTCCTTCCTGAAGTCCACTCCAGTCTGGGCTTGGGGAGGCTTCGCTCTGTTCGCCGGCCCCTTTCATTCTCCTTTTTGGGTCTCCTTTATCTGTTTTCCAGATGTTGGCGCAGCCTGGGTTTCCAGTCTGACCCTGCTTGTCCCTTGCTGTGCGCTGAGTGACTCTACGTGGTCTTCCCAATTTCCATATCAGGTCTAAGTGTCTGCGCGGGTGTCACAGTCTGTCACAGATCTTGTGAGCTGTCTCACAGGGAAGCCAAAGATAAGGAGTCCAACTCGGAAGGCTTGATTTCTTCCTGCTCTTGTTCCCTCCTAGCTTTGCCACCTTAGTAAATGGGGCTAGGGTTTAGCTCCATTGGTAGAGTGCTGCTCTGCAAGCCCCGAGGCCATGCGTTTGATCCCCAGCACTGCAAAAACGGGAGACGGACCTGGCAGGCCACTCTCAAAACAATCCTGAAACAATCCACCATTGAAAACCCTATGGATGGTAGAGGAGCTCTGGCATAGCCAGAGTGTGTTGGGCACAGCCCCATGCAGGGTAATGTTTCATTCTGTTGTACACAGGGTCACTATGAGTCAGAACCAAGACAATGGCACCTAACGACGACGACCACAACAAGTACATGGCATCCCCGATGTGGAAAGTTTCTTTAATATATTCTTTTCCTTCAGCTCCTCTATCTAGTCCATCAGTTAGATGTTTCGTTTCTACGTCTTAAACATTTTTCTGATCTGCCCATTTCCTGCCATGGCAATTACACTGAATGAAATTGCCTCCCTTCTATTTCCCAAAAAAGCTACCTACTTCTTACCTTAGGGCCTTTGCACATGCTGTTGCCTCGCCTGTAATACTTAAGCACACTGAGTTCCACATGGTCCAAATGTCATTGCAGGGCAGCAATCTCAACAGTCTCTCTGGACTTGGAGATACTCCCAAATAACCCATGAGAAGAGGAGAAGTGACTGTGCCTTACTCGCCTTCCTCTAGACGCTCTTCTGATCCATGTCCCAACCAGATGTCCAGACACCTGCTTGCGCTAAGCAGAAAACAAACTCTGAGTCGTGACCAGAGGTGGGTTCATCTCCAAGCCCAAGGCTGGCTCCAGATTTCTTCCTGGCTTTCGGTTCCTCTCAACATCAGCGGGCGAGGGCACCCACCTGGCGACCCCGCCACACAGTGCAAACGTGTGCTTGACAAGGGCTGGTGTGCTGGGGGCCTCCCCACTCCTGCTGCTTTCAGAACCCGGCTGACCCAAGAAGAAAGGAGGCCAGGGGCTCCGCATGGAGATACGTGGCTGGGTCAGTTTCAATGCCACTGCCGATCCGCAGACCTGAGCGAGACCATCCAAGATCCACCCCTGCCCGCCAGCCTGCAAACCAACGGGCTGAACACTCAGGGAACCCAGGCAAGAATGGGACGCACTGCCCGCGGGGTCCCAGCGGTGATGGCCACCGGGCAGAACAAGGCGCCACAGATGAGTGTGGTTTTCAGCCACCGACGTCGAGGTGGTTGACGTGTGACACAAATGCATGTGCTCCTTCAGGGAGATTTTATTTATTTATGTTTTCTTCATACTGCAAATCCAGTTCTGCTGCTTCCCCGCTTAAAATGCTTTGGTGGCTGCCCATCAATCCTGGGATGAAACCCAAGTCCCCAGGCAAGGCCTATGGAGCACCTGTCCCCACCCAGCCATCCAGACGGCTGAGTTTAGCCTGGTGCCACTCCCTGCACAGACCCCCAGCTTCTTCCTGCTTCCCAAGATACCCCAACCCATTCCTGCCTCCAGACCGCCCCTCGCCCCCAATCTCCTCTGGCTGGAGAGTTCCTTGGGAGTCTGCCTGGTTGGCTCCCACTGTTCTCTCAGATCCCAATCTAAGTATTCCATCACGGGAGAGGCCTCCTTGACTACTCCACGCTTTCTATCCCTGGCCCCCGGTTGACGTATGTGTTTGATTATCCGTTCTATATGTGTTCAATTATCCGTTCTCATAGCCCATTACTTTCCTTCTTGCAAATACCCTGATTTGAAAAACACACTGTCTTATGTGATGATTTGATTAATACTCCCCGCCCCAGAACACAATGTCTCTGTTTTGCCCCCCAAACTGCCTGGTACCTACCACATGGTACCTGTGAGATTGCTGGGTTTATTTCCCCGGCAGGTTAACTGTGTAGGCTCTGGAGAAAAACTGCTGGGGGCCCCAAATCCTAGCCCTATCATTTACTAGCTGAGTGACCTTAAGCGAGCGAGCTAATCTTTAGCTCCGTGCCTCAGTTTCCCCATCTCAAAAGCGGGGCTAACACTTGCACCCTCTTCCTGAGGTGCTGGACAGATTGTGCTCAGTAGTTGTTACCTGTGTCTTGCTGCACTGATGTTGGAGTGCTTGGGCCACAGTGGCCCAGAAGCTTCTGCCGCAGCCCCCATGCCCTCTCTCTGCGCCTGCAAATGCTGCCTTACAGAGCTCCCACCACTCGGCCCTGCTCTGCAAAGGTGTGGCCCGGGGAGGCGCCTTGTAGCACCTGGGCGAGCCCCCGAGCACCGCGCCCTGGCTTTGGCTTCTGCTTTCAGCCCTGACACCCCCCACAGAATGAAATGCGCGGGCTGAGAGAGCGCTGGCTCCCGAGGGCTGCAGCTGCGCCGCGATCACTTGATGATCCCCGCGCTCCGCCGGTGTCTGGAGCCAACAGACAACCTCCAAAATCGAGTGGCCACAAGAAACGCACCCGTCCCCGTAAGCATCTATGTGCGCAGACGCTCACGGCAGGAGCCGGGCGATCGCTAAGGTCCCAGTGGAGGAAGGATCGCAGGAGGGGCGGGTGGCGCATTCCAGGCACCGGGTCCCGGGGGGGCGGTGCGGCCATCGCTGGCCAGGAAGGGACGATCCCGACGTCCTCAAAGGCCGCTCCAGAGGGGAGGAGGAGGAGCTCCCAGGAAAGCGTGGGAGGGGGCGGAAGGGAGGCAGGGGCGAGGGGTGGCGAGGCCGGGCCGGGCGGGGAGGCCGAGGCGGAGACTGCGCGCTGCGCGCAGGCTGGCCTCGTCTCCAGCCTCCGGCCGCGGCCTCCGCTCCACGTCCCCGCAGCGCAGAGCCCCGCGCGCGCCCGGGAGGCGCCTGAGTGCGGCGGCCCTGCGCTGATGGCCCCGAACGACCCGCGACTTACCGGGCCGGGGGTCCGCAAGCTGGCAAGAGACGGCGCACGGCTCCCGGGGCGCCCGGCTGCGACGCCACCGGCTCTGCCTCGCTCGGGTCTGCGCCGAGATTGTTTGGGAGCCCACGTAGCCCCGGTCACATGCCGCCTCCACCATCGCCGAGCATCACATGATAGCGGCCCATCATGTGATGGAGGACCGGCCCAGCTTCGGCCCGCCGCCCCCACCCCGCACCGACACCCCGAGGGCCTCCGGAGGACCCCTGCCCCCCCAATCAGTGACCCACACTCGGCCGCGGGCAGAGGCCGAGGCCCTGCCGGACCGGCTGCGCCCTTCCTGGCCCCCAGCGGAGCCAGGCCCGCTGGATCCCAGCCTCTGGGGGTGCCTCGGGCACCGCCCCACAGTCCTGCCTCGACCCGGGGAGCCCGGCGTGGCCTCCCTTCCCCACCTCTCTCGAGCGTCCTCACCCAGCAGTGGGAGCAGCCAGGCGGGGACGAGGCGCCCAAGGGCAGCGGGCTCTGCGCTGGCCGAACCTTCCAGGCCTCGGCGGCAGGGGGAGCCGCGGCCCCGTCTGGCTTCTGATTAGGCCGGCGGCTTTCGCCTGCTGCTCGGACCTCTGCAGTCTGCAGATCAAGACGTCTCTGTCTCTCTCTGTCTCTGTCTGTCTCTGTCTCTGTCCCCCTCCCCCTCCATTTCTCCCCTTAATCACTACACAGATAGACTTGGCTTAAAAATCTGCCGGACCTCTTTCCTCCCACGTTTTCACTCCCTCCAACAATCTTTCGTTAAATCAGCCCTGTTGTGCCGCAGGTCTTGCGCTAGGCACTGGGAAAGGGCATGGGGTGGAGAGAGATGGTTAGGAAACGGCTAAAGCACAGGCTCCGTTCCTGAGAGGCAACAGAAATAGAAACAGATGTGGCAGGTGCAAGTGGAGTCAAACAAACTCAGGTGTGCAAAAATGTGAATCCCCAGGCTGGGCGGGGTGACTCCCACCTATAATCCTAGCCATTGGGGAGGCAGAGGTGGGAGGATCGCCAATTCCAGGGCAGAGGCAGCCTGTGTAATTCAATGAGACCCACACTCTACCACTGGCGTGCAGCCCAGTCGTAGAGCACTCACAAAGATTCACAAGGTATGTGCCAGGCCCTGGATTCAATCCCCGAATACACACACACACACACACACACACACACACACACACACACACGAGCAAAGCCTCTACAACCCACACCTAAACTTCACTTCTCTGCCCACCTCCCACTTGAAGGGACTTGAACACTCACGGATTTTGATATTCAAAGAGTCTGGATCCCCTCTCACATATAGAGAGAAATGAATGTATTTTAGTTAAAAATGCAGCCTATTAAGTATTTCCCCACTAGCCATACCCTCCATGCAAACAGGAATTTTTGTCTATTTTGTCCCCTGGCATCCTCAGAACCTAGAACAGTGCCTGACAGGCAGCATGTCCTCACATCAAATGGGACAGCATGTGCTCACATCACTTCATACCTGGGGACTGCTGGCCCTCTTATGAAATGGAGAAGCTGTGGACTCTGAACCTGCAGCTGTAGCCCTGTGGCATCCAATCCCATCAGATCTTGGAAGCTAAGCAGGGTCAGGCCTGGTTAGTCCTTGGATGGGAGACCACCTGGGAACACCAGGTGCTGGAGGCTTGGGAGATGGACCTGGCAACCCACTCCCCCAAATCAATCCGCCATTGAAAACCCTATGAACAGCAGAGAAGCACTGACAATAGTGTTTTGCCTGTTGTACATAGGGTTGCTATGAGTCATCAGTTCCTGCAACAACAACAATTTTTAAAAAAGCATATGACTTAAAATGAATTCTGGGGTCAAGGGAAAAAAAGACATCCATGATAATAATCAAGGCCTGTTCTCAAGTGGCTTTTATCTATTTATTTATTTATTTTTTGCTCTACTATGAGTTTGAACCCAGGGCCTCACACATATTTTGCAAGCGCTCTACCACCAAGTTGCACCCCTCATCCCTATTTTATTTATTTTTTATCTTGAGCCAGGATCTCACTAAATTACACAGGCAGCCTCAGGCCTTGAATTTACAATCCTCCTGCCTCCACCTCCCAAGTTGCTAGGATTACAGGCATGTGCCTCTGCACCTGGTTTGGAAATGGGTTTACAATCCAAAGTTATAAAACGTGTTATAAATTATAAAACACTAGTATACAGAAGAAAGATTGGAATTAAATTCTTATTGTTGTTGTTAGGTGTTGAGTTGCATCTGACTCATAGCCACCCACATAGGGTATTCAATGGCTGATTGTTTCAGGATTGCTTTGGGAGTGGATTGCCACGTCCTTCTCCCATTTTGGTGGTGCTGGGAATTGAACCCAGGACCTCAGAGACTGCAGAGTGGCACTCTACCAACTGAGCTAAACCCCAGACCCTTATGTCCACTAGGGTGGCCATAATAAAAATGATAGGTCATAGCTGGTATTTGTAGGGACGCAGAGAAATGGAACTGTCATTGCTGGTGAAAATGCAAAACTACTTTGGAAAACAGTCTGGCAGAGAAAGTAAACATAGAGTTACAGTTGATGCAGCCATTCTGATCTTAGGTATTTACCCAAATGAAATGAAAGCATGCATCCGTACAAACACCACGCATGCTCATAGCCACATTACTGCCAGCAGCCAAAGGGTGAAGCAACCTAATGTTCAGAAGCTGATGAATGGATAAGCAACATGTGGTGTGGACATCCAATGGGATTTTATTCAGTCAGAAAGAGAAATTAAATATGAACCATGCTATAACCCTGAGAAGCTTGAAACCATTATGCTAAGCGAAACAAGCCAGTCACCAGACACACTTTCATGTTATGTAAATATCATAGGAAATTGTCAGTACAGGCAAATTGACAGAGACAGAAAGGAGATCAGTGGTTGTCTAGGGCTTGTGTGGAGGGGGACGTTGAGGGAGAAGGAGTTGAGGGGGTTAGAAATTTCTATTGGGGGTGACATAGAAATCAATGAAATAGCAAATGGAAAAATGGTAAGGCAGCATCAATCAAACCAAAAGCTGATATTTTCAGATCCATGAAATTCTTAAACTTTTAGCCACACTGATTAGAGAAAAAAAAAAAAAAAGAGAGAGAAAGAAAAAAAGAAGACAAAAGAAATGAGCAGTATCACGAGTGAGGCAGATGACATTACTTCAGATTCTATGGATATTAAAAAATATGATCGGAGAACATGATATTAAGAAAACTTGGGTTTTTGTTTTTTAAATTATGAAAATTTTATGCTAATAAGTTTGACAACTTGGATGCAATAGACAAATTCCTGGAAAGACACAAACACTGTCACTCAAGAATAAGTAGAAAACCTAGGTAGTTTATATCTGTTGTTGCTGTGGTTAGGTGTGGTCCAGTCAGGTCTAACTCATAGGGACCCAATGTGCAAGAAGGACTCCCCAACACTGTGCCATGCCCAGTGCTGTGGCAGTGCTTCTCTGCTATTCACAGGGATTTCAGTGGCTGATTGTTTCAGGAGTGGGCTGCCAGGTCCTTCTCTCACTTTTGCAATCCTAGGGCTCGATCCCAGGGCCTCAGAGAGTGAAGAGCAGCACTCTATCAACCGAGCTAAACCCTTTTTAATCTATTTTTTGGGGGGGTGCTGGGGGTTGAACCCAGGGCCTCACGCTTGCCTGCTCTGCAAGTGCTGGACCACTGAGCTGCACCCCCAGCCCATTTTATTACTTTTTTGAGACACGGTCTTGCTAAGTGATGCAGACTGCCTCTGGTCTCGAACTTTTGATCCTCCCGCCTCCACCTCCCTAGCCGCTGGGATTACAGGTATATGCCACCTCGCCTGGCACCTTTTTTATCTATTAAAGAAACTAAAATAGTGGGTATAATATTTTCAACAAAGAAAACTCCAGAGCCAGATGGCTTTCCTGAGAAATTCCACCAAATTCCCTTTTTTTTTTTTGGTGGTCCTTGAGGGGCTAAACTCAGGGTCTTGCACAGTCTTTGCAAGCACTCTGCCACTGAGCTGCACTTTCAGCCTCTCTTTTAATTTTTTATTTTGAGTCAGAGTCTTGCTAAGTTATGGAGGCTGCTTCTAGCCTTGAGAACTTGCAATCCTCCTCCCTGTGCCTCCCGAGGTACTAGGATTCCAGGTTTGTGCTACCACACTCAGTTTACACCACTAAATTCTTAAGGAAGAAACAATTCTAATTCTACACAAGCTCCTTCACAAAATCAAAGGGGAAAGAGCATTTCCCAACTTACTCAGTGAGGCCAGTAGTGCTCTGCTATGAAACCCAGACAAAACACAGTACGAGGACTCTAATGCCAGGTTGATATCCTTGTTGAACTTGGTTGTAAAAATTCTTAATTTTAGCAAATTGAATTTAATAACACTAACATAATGCAATATCAAAGCTAACATAATGGCCAAGTGGGATTTGTACCATCAAATAGGGTTGCTTTAACACTCACTTAATGTAATTCACATAATTAACAAACTAGGAAAGACAAGCCACGTGCATATCTTAATAGAAAATGAAAATAATTTGACAATACACAACATCCATTTCTGGTAACAACTCAGCAAACCAGGAACAGAAGGGAACCTCTTCAACTTAATAAAGCACATCTAGGAAAACATCTGTCTGCAGCCGTAGCCCTGTGGCGTCCGGTCCCTTCAGATCTCGGAAGCTAAGCAGGGTTGGGCCTGGTTAGTATTGGATGGGAGACCACCTGGAAACACCAGATACTGTAGGCTTGGGAGTCGGACCCAGCAACTCACTCCCAAAAATCAGTCTGCCATCAAAAACCCTATGAACAGCAGAGAAGCACTGACAATAGTGTTTCGCCCGTTCTATTTAGGGTTGCTATGAGTCGGACACCAACTTGACGGCACCTAACAACAACAACAACAACATCTATATAAAGCAGTAGAATAAAATCAAGAATCCAGTATCAATCCTTATTTCCATGGCCCATTGATTTTTGAGAAGGTACCAAGATTCAAAGGTGGGGGGGAATATTAGTTTTCCATCAGATGGTCCTGGGACCTGTAAACATCCCATGCAAAAATGTGATGTTGGACCCCTATTTCATGCTGTGTGAAAAATTAACACCAACTGCCTCACAGACCTGAATGTAAGCTAAAACTATAAAGCCCTTAGAAGAAGGTAATAGGAGCAAATCTTCCTGACCTTTTATTGTTGTTGTTGTTGTTAGGTGCCGTCGAGTCGGTATCCGATTCATAGCGACCGTCTGTGCAACAGGGGAAACACTATTGTCAGTGCTTCTCTGATGTTCATAGGGTTTTCAATGGCAGATTGATTTTTGGGAGGGGGTTGCCAGGTCCTTCTCCCAAGCCTACAGCACCTGGTGTTCCCAGGCGGTCTCCCATCCAGGTACTAACCAGGCCCGACCCTGCTTAGCTTCTGAGATCTGATGGGATCGGATGCCACAGGGCTACAGCTGCAGGCTGACCTTTGATTAGGCCATGGTATTTTATATGCAATATCAAAACCACAAGTGACAAAAGAAAAAAATAAATAAGTTGAACATCATTAAAATTAAAAACTTTTTTGCTTCAAAGGATAACACATGGTAGGTAAAAAGACAACCCACAGAATGGGTGAAAATATTTGCAAATCGTCTGTCCAGTAAGGCCTTATATCCACACTATATAAAGAACGCAACTTAGTACTAAAAGAAAGTTCAGTTTTAAAAACAGGCAGAACTTAGTTGTAGTAGTACACAGTTGTAATCCCAGCACTCAGGATGATGATGAAAGAGCACTAGAGTTTTGAGTTCAAGGCCACCTTGGGCTACATCGTGAGTTCGAGGCCAGCCTGAGTTACATAGTAGGACTCTGTTCAAAAAAATCACGGGTTGGGGATGTTGCTCAGTGGTAGAGCACTTGCCTAGCATGCCTAAGCCCCTGGGTTCATTCGGCAGCCCACAAAAAAAGAAAAATCAGAAATGTAGATTAAACCCAACACCAGATAAGTCATAACCCAGAAGCCCAGAAAGAATCAGAATATGAAGGGAAGAGAACTCTGAAAGCAGGAACGCAGGCCGGGGCAAACCGTGAATACCCTTTGCTCATCTTTGAAGACTGGAGGCTAGCTCTGGAGAGGATCAGATAGAACCATGGTTTTCAACGTTGGTTGCACAGTGGACTCTACTGGACAGATTTCAAACACCTGATATTCAGGTCACATCCAAGATGTATTAAATCAGAAACTTTGGAGGCAGCAGCCACCCAGTCCCCAGTATTTTTAAAGTTCCTCCGCAGTCCAAATATGCATCACTCCTGAGAACAACTCAACAAGAGAATTCAGGACTTGAAGACATCAGGCATAACAGTGACCCGGGGTGCTGTTCAAAAAATATACAGATCAAGTGCAAGTCTACATATACTGAATGAAGTCTATTTGGCTCCCAAGAATTCCTGGTAGCTAGATTTGTAACAGGGCTGGGATTTATCTCAGTTGGTAGAGCACTGCTCTACAGTCTCTGAGGTCCTGAGTTCAATTCCCAGCACTGCAAAAATGGGAGAAGGACATGGTAACCCACTCCCGAGGCAATATCAAAACAGCCATTGAAATCCCTATGAGGGTCGCTATGAGTCAGACATGACTCTACAGCCCCTAACAACAACAACAACAACAACAACAACAACAACAACAACAGATTTGTAACAGAGCTGCATTTTCTCTGTCTCATTCTGGAGAGTGGAGGAATCCTTTGGGGAAACGACAAGAATGAATAATGCCTAGAACAAGAAAGGGGGGGAGGATAGATGGATGTCTGGAAGATCCCTAAAGATCCTACAATGGGACCTATTTGACAAATGTCACACAAATTTCTAATGCTAGGAGCATTACAAAAACCTTAACAAAACCTACCATGTCTTCACAAGTCCTATTGTATCTATGAAAAGAGAACAAAATGTTATAAAAAGGGAAAAATCAGAAAAGAAAACATAGAACTCTGAGAAATTATTAAGTATGCCAGCAGTAATAAAAAGTTGGGAGATGTTGAAGAAACTTCATAACAACAATGACAACAACAACGAGAGTAAGAACATTAGAAGATCAATCCAGAAAAATCTAACATCCAAATAATGAGTCCCAGAAAAAAATGCAATAGATGTGAATTAATTGAATTATTCCACAAGTAATGTTCTCTAGAGCTGAAAGACATAATTTTCCAGATTGAAATGGCACATAGAGCACTCAGCAAAAACTCTTATCAAGGTACATCATTAAATTTTTACAGTGTACCTAGGATAAAAGGAAGTTCCTAAAAGGTTCCTGGGAGGGGTAAAGTCGCACATAGATGTGTTCATCAGAATGGCTTTGAACTCCTTATCAATACTAGAAGCTGGATTATGGTAGAAAACTATCTCCAAATATGAGTGAAAATGACTTCCAACCTCAAATTCTATGACAAACCAAACCATACATCATTAGTGAGATTATAGGCTTTAAAATTCTTACCTTCCATGAGCTCTTCGTTAGGACTTCAGTAGACCATGTCCTCTGCTCTAAATGAGGAGGCAAGCCTAGAAGAGACACAGAGGGGAAAATGTAAAGATCCAGTGCAGGAGTGAAGGCAAGAATTCCTAGGACCATGCAATAGTGTGGCCTTGAGGCAGGCCTAGAGGGCAACCATTTTTTACTGGACAGGTAGAACAAAGTTTCTAGGAGGAATATCATCCCAAAAGGTAAAACTGATGGAACACTGATTCATTTAAGGTGGATGATGTTTTGGTTGATCTATAGAAACTTAAGCATTTTTAAAAAGTATTGTTGTTGTTAGGTGCTGTGGAGTTGGGTCCAACTCATAGCAACCCTGTGTACAATAGAATGAAACACTTCTCGACATTGTGCCATGCTCTATTGTCAGGGCTTCTCTGCTACTCATAAGGGTTTTCAATGGCTGATTGTTTTATGGGAGTGGTAACCCACTTCCAAAGGGTTGCCAGGTCCTTCTCCCAAGCTTACAGCCCCTGGTGTTCCCAGGCAGCTTCCCATCCAAGGACTAATCAAGCGTGACCCTGCTTAGCTTCTGAGATCTGATGGGATTGGACACCACAGTGATACTGCTGCAGGTTTTTAAAATGAGAGCTTTTATTAATTCCAGGAAAGACAAAGAGAATTTTACAAAGACTCTTATGATACTGAATGACTTAATTCTCTCTCTCTCTCTCTCTCTCACACACACACACACACACACACACACACACACACACACACACAAACATACAACTCCATTTTGACTTACCCCAAACAGTAAAACTTTTAATTGGAGGCCAGGTGGGAGAAGATATGCTTAAAGAGCCAAGGCCTTGCCAGGCACGGTGTCACATGCCTGTAATCCCAGCGGCTCGGGAGGTAGAGGCAAGAGGACCACAAGAGACCAGACCCTGTCTCAAAAAGTAAAAAATGGGCTGGGGGCACAGCTCAGTGGTCCAGCACTTGCAGAGCATGCAAGCTCGAGGCCCTGGGTCCAACCCTCAGTACCACACACACACACACACACACACACACACACACACACACACACACACACACAAAAGAGCCAAGGCCTTGGGAATATGGGGAATTGGGTTGGTTTTGGACTTAGGAGACTCCTAAGTCCTAATGGCTAAAGATATTTGCCATTTTTTTTTTGCCCCCATAACATTTAGCTTTGACAAATTAAATGATCATTTGTATTTCTGTATAATAATTGAGACTGTAATTTTACAAAATTGTGGATGGAGAAAAATTGTGGCTTTTGTTGTGGTAGTCGTTTTGTGGTACTGGGTGGTTGAACCCAGGGCCTTGCACATACTTTACAAGTGCTTTACCACTGGGATGCACCCCTATCCCACTTTTTTTATATTTTTGAGACAGGGTTTCACTAAGTTATGCAGGTTGCCTCTGGACTTGAACTCAACGATTTTCCTGTCCCAGTCTCCCGAGTCCATGGAATTACATGTGTGCATCACCACACCTGCCAAAAGTTGCTATTTTAAAGAACAGCAGTTTCTTCTGCCCTCTAATGGCAGACTTTATTTCATGGGAATTGTATCATGGCTCAGGAAAAAATACCTTAATGACTAATTTCAGTGTATTTACTTTTTCATGGTAGTTGGTGGTTGAACTCAGAGCCTTGCATATTCTTTGCAAGCGGTCTACCACTCAGCTTCACATCAGCTCCTTTTTTATTTTTAATTTTGAGACAGGATCTCGCTAAATTACGTAGGCTGCCTCTGGCCTTGAACCTGCGATCCTCTGGCTTTGGCCTCCTCCGTTGCTGGTTTAGAGGCATGTGTCATGGCACCCGGCTAATTTCAGTTTAAAAGATGAAGAGTCTATGGCGCAGGGGAGACAAGAAGGGATGGTAGTGTGCAGAGGGAAATGAGAGGACATGGTACGTTCTAGGAAGACGGGGGAAAATATAAATTGGAGCAGCCTGAGACTACCATAGTGAGAGGATCCGGAGGAAACCATCAGCACGGGGAATAAACATCAAATGATTGCAAAGGAGCAAACTAACACGAATCAGATCTCATGAAACAATCGTCCACCATAGAGACTGACTGGCCAGTTTGAAGAAATAAAGATCCACCCTTGGGTCACATCATAAAATTGGGGATAAAAAATATTGAATCTATCTAGAATTTTAAGACATGAAAGTCTATTTTCTGAAGCTCCTTATTGAGTAGTCTATCCTTTTCACCTTTGCTTGTGCTTGAAGTTACGTCTTCACACTAAGCCAGTTCTTGCCAGTTTGTTCAGATCCACGGACTTGTCCCAGCGCCGATAGCCTAATACTTCAAAAATTCTATCTCCTCCACTCTCCACTGTGACAGCCACAGGAGTAAGATCTGTGTGGCCCAGCTTCCTGTCCACCCATGAGACGCGTTTGAGGGTTGAGTCTTCCTCTAGCCTGACACTGTAGCTTCTGTTTCCCATTTGTTTTGTGCAATTGTCATATTATAGAAGTCCCTTCAAAGAGAACATTTTTCATTTGCTCCGGGACCTGCTCTTGTCCCTCAAGACCTTTTAGTCAAGACTCCCAGGAGGCCACCTGCTTTCCAAGGGAAAGAGCTGCCCACCTCTCACCCAGCCCAGACTTCTGAGATGCAGTCCCATGCCAGAAAGCCTACATTCCTGGCTACTTGCCCTCGCAGCCTCTCTCTGCTTTGTAACGCTCATCTCGGTTTTCCCCATCTTCATTTTGCATGTTTGTGCTTTATTAAACTTGGAGGACATGAAAAGCAGGCTTTCAGCTTTATATCTCATTAAGCCTAGGTTAAAACATATTTAGAAAATTTGTTGTTGTTAGGTGCCATCAAGTCAGGTCTGACTCATAGCAACCCTGTGTGTGAGAGAATGAAACACTCCCTGACTCTGCCAGGCCCGGCACTATGTCAGTGCTTCTCTGCTATTCATGGGGGTTTCCATGGCTGATCGTTCCAGGAGTGGGCTGCCAGGTCCTTCTCCCATTTTTTGCGGTGCTGGGGATTGAACCCAGGGCCTCAGTGCAAAGCAGCACTCTACCCACTGAGCTAAACCTCAGGCCGATTTAGACAATTATCAAAATTTTATTGAGGTACCAGTGTTTCCACAGAAGAATATTTTATTTTGAATTCTAAGTACAGGCCCATTCTCATATTAAAACCTTTTACTACTAAAGATCTCAAACAAAGAAACCTAGACTGAAAAAGATTCATACTGGCCAAACTGACTTCGTGACAAATTACTAAAAAGCCACACTTCAAAGCAGAAAAGAAAGACCCATGCTGTGGCTGGCTTCACTCTTCACTTTCCACTGAGCGGAAATGAGATCACTGTTCACTTTCCACTGTTTTAAAAAGGGAAAGGGCATAAGGAAATTAGCAATAGTTAGTTTTTAAAAATCCTTTAGCACGATCCTAAAAATAACCTCAAAGGCTAATAACAAAGGAGCTTCAACAGACTGTTTATACTTTAGATTATGTTACTGAAAGAACTCACTTGGAATCATTGGGTATTTCTATCAACCCTGTTTCTTTTTAGTATGCTGAATTGTTATTCACATACAATAGCTTTGTTACTCTTTATCAGGGATTTAAGTGGCTTATTGAATTCTAGTCTTTCAGGATCCCTACAATGTTTTTTTTTTAGGTACTGGAGTGTTGAACCCAGGGCCTCACACATGCTAGGCAAGTGCTCTACCACTGAGCTGCACCCCCAGCCTGATCACTGCAATTCTTAAGAATGTCTTTGAAGTGCTGGAGGACACGGAGAGATCAGAACTCTTGCATACTGTTGGTGAGTAGTAAATTAGTACCGCTGTTATGGAAAACAGCCCAGAAGTTCCTCAAAAGATGAAAAATACCTGGGCACAGTGGTGCAAGTCTATAGTCCCAGCTATTTGGGGGGCTGAGATGGGAAGACTGCTTGAACCCAGAGGTTGAGGACAGCCTGGGCAACAGTAGTGAGATTCCAACTCACAAAAGAAAAGTCTACCGTATGATGCAGCAATCCCAGTACTGGGCATACTCAGCAGATGTCCAAAGGAAATGAAATCAGTATGTCAGAGACATCCGCATGCTCACGTTCCTTGCAGCAGCATTTACAATCGCTGAAAAATGGAAACAACCTAACTGTCCATTAACTGACAAAGAAAATCTGTTATATATACACCTAGAGAATTATTCAGACACAAAAAGAATGAAATTCTGTCATTTGTTATAATATCGATGGAAGTGAGATCATGATGCTAAGTGAAATGTCAAGGCACAGAAAGGAAAGTATTGCGCGGTCTCACTCATAAGCAGAAGGTAAAAGAGTTGATCTTATAGAAGTTGAAGGCAGAATGGTGTTTACCAGAAGCTGGAAAGCCCAATGTGGGAGGAAGGAACGGGAAAAGGTTCATCAATAGGTACTAAGTTAGATAGGAGCAAGAAGTTCTGGTGGTAGCTCAGTTGGTAGAGCACTGCTCTGTGATGAGGCTCTGGGTTCGATCCCCAGAACTGCAAAAATGGGAGTAGGACCTGGCAACCCATACCCCAAACAATCTTGAAACAATCAGCCATGGAAAACCCCCATGAATAGCAGAGAAGCACTGACATAGTGCCAGGCATGGCACAGTGTCAGGTAGGGTTTCATTCTGTTGTTCATAAGGTTGCTATGAGTTGGACCTGACTTGGTGACACCTAACAACAAAACTAGGGTGACTGTGGATAATAATACCGTACTCATCATTTCATAAAGCTAGAAGAAAGGGTTTTGAAAGTTTCTACCATAAAAACATGACAGTGAGCCAGGTGCCCTTGTGTGTAATCCCAGCGACTCAGGAAACTGAGGCAGGAGGATCGAGACTTCGAGGCCAGAGGCAGCCTGCACAACTGAGACCCCATCTCAAAACAAAAAGACAAAAAGCAGGACAGGGGTAGCGCACTTGAAAAATACATGCAACGTTCTGGGGTCAACCCTCAATAACTGATTTAAACATTTCACAAAGTATACATGTATTGAAACAGTACATGGCATTCCACTGCCACTGATGTGTTCAATCTTTAGGTTTCCATGTATAAGCTAAAAATAAATGTAAAAGAAAAAATATGAAACATTTTAATGCTAAATTTAGGGATATGTTTATGTCATAAAAAGCAGGGGACACAACTTACATAAAATTACACACACACACACACACACACACACACACACACACACACCCCTTTTGCTGGTACAAGTAACAACCACTGAAGCTGAAGTATAAAAACGGCTTGGGAAGAACATGGTCCAGTCAGAGGCATGTTTATATAGTTCTCCACAGCAAGAGCAATGTGCATTGAAGGAGCCAGGCAGGGAAAAGCACATGGCATATAGGTGACACTTGCACAAACTGGAACGTGCTATTAGACGCATCTCCACCTCTCGGATATCACAGGTTTATGTCCTTCAGAAGGGGCCTTGTTCTTAGGTGCCGTTGAGTTGGATCTGACTCATAGCAACCCTCAATAGGGTTTTCAATGGCTGATTGTTTTGGGAGTGGATTGCCAGGTCCTTCTCCGGTTTTTGCGGTGCTGGGGATTGAACCCGGGTCCTCAGAGAGTGCAGAACAGCGCTCTCCCAACTGAGCTGAACCGCAGCCCTGGGAAGGGCTTAGCAACCTTCATTTGGTGCTGGCAACAGCAAGGGAGTTATTTTTAAGTGCCTGACTTGACCACTTTGAAACATCCTTGGCACACTGAAGCAACTGGTTACCCAGAGGGTATGCACTTTCTCAAGGCTACAGCAGCTTGAAAACTAACAATCTCCTCCCTCAGGAAAAGAAAAGAAAAGAAAAGAAAAGAAAGACAAAAAGAAAAAAGAGAAAAGAAAAAAGTGACATAGGGCGGGCCGTGACATTTGCTCTTCCTGGCCACTTCACGTATTTCTTTTGGCCACTGTGTAGGAGACAATTTGCTTGGTGAAACATAACCTCAAAGTTAAAAACAAGCTCTTTTATCTTATTTCAGACATTCATTGATTACTATGTGCAAGGCATAGTTTGGCTTCTGGAATACGAACCAGATGCATTACTTTGGAGCTAGTGCTCAGCGGTCCAGAGGGAGATTACCAAAGGCAGTGGAAGTGTGACTACAGAGTCCTAGGCGATGCCATGGCACGGCAGGTGTATATGGGCGTTCCTGGCTGGCCAGGAACTGGGAGGGAATTTGAAAAAGGCAACCTCACTCTCAAACAAGGCAGGCAAATGAGGAAGGAAACCCTAGCTGGACTGAACAGGCGAGTGCAAAAAGATATGCAGCTAAAGGATGGCCTTTTGGGGGACCAGCAAAAACAGGTGGAGCCTTACGTGTCATCTGACTCCGCCACACGGGAGGGGAGAGCGGGGCTATTTAGGCACTAGCTTGACTATCCAAGGCTGGACTGAGCTTTCATGGCCAGTGGATTTTCCTGCTTAAAACAACAGCATGTGACACATCAATTTGATTTTAAGGATTAAACAAAGTCCAAGCACCTGGCACAATGCCTGGCAGGAAGTCATTCTTTCAAGTCTTTCATTTTGTGAAGTGATGCTCAGCGCGATAGGGGGAGCAGGGTTAAGGGATAAGATGAAAGGGTAGGGGTAACTAGAGAAAGGGGAGCCGAAAGAGTGAATGGGGGTAAACTGAAACCTCAGGCCTGAACACTACCAAGGTTGGGTCTTGGGAGACCCAGCTGTTGGTGAAATATCAGCGCGTGAGTAGGAGTGGTCCCAGCTGATGAGTGGCTCCAGGACACTGTCATGAGGATGGGACTGCCATGACAGGGAAGGGCAGCTGGGACCAAAGAATGAGCCCGAGGTGGGTGGGATCCATGAGTGAAAGGCCAGTGCTGGTTCTATGTCCTCAGCGAATGTGGGATCCACACGGGTGCTGACAGCAGCAAGGATTCAGAGCTTTGTCCTGTGTGAAGCAGGGGTGGAACTGGGGAGAACAGATGTCTCACCCCTGACAGCAGGTGTCTTTGGGTAAATAAAAGGGCCCAGGCATCACAACAAAGGGAGCCCTGCAGGCTCCTGTCACTCAAAGGCACCGTCTCCCCAATGAACTCAGTACCTGTGTGGCCCGACATTTTTCTCTAAAGCCCTTCATGTTTTTAAGTGTTAAAGATTGCACTAAAAACCACACATCCAAAAACGCTTATGTATGCCACTCAAAATGCAGTATCCACACTGGTGTATGGCATCACACACAGGACCCTTTCTGGAAATAATGCACCAAGGTGGGCCCACGGACCCTTTCCCTTCTTGTACCACAGGTGACCGTGCCTCTGACACAGCGCTGTGTAGCTTCAGCACCACAGACGGGAGCCAGCCTCTTTCTACGTGCAGACTGAGTCAAACCCCATTTATACCACGCTTGGCTCTGTACCGTTCGGAGCCTCACCCAGCAGCTTTTTTTGGTGTTCAGGAAGAACCACAGGGATGAAGGAACCCCAGCAGTCTTACCTGGTCTGTCCTGCTGCTTCTGTCGGTGGAGCACACTGGGCGAGCCATGACTGCTCACTGGGTTAGCTGCCTTCAGCTTTATCAAGGAACTTCACACTTATCCGACTTCCAAGAAAAGTATTTGGTCATCAACCAGTCACAATTCCTAGTCTCCAAGATTTAAGCCCAACATTTACCTCGAAATCCAAACTTCTTGTACATCAGAAGATTCCTTAGATTTATTCATCCACATCTCCAATTAATCCTGAATTACCACCAGCCCACCTTTGAAGTGTATCTTCAATGTTTAGAATTTTGTATATTTATTTTGGCTCACAGGATCCCCAAAAATCGAGCTGCCATTGAAAACCCTATGGCGAACAGAGAAGCACTGACAATAGTGTTTCACCTGTTGTATGTAGGGTCAGTACGAGTTGGACACCAACTCCACGGTACCTAACAACAGGCTCAAAGGATGTTTTAGGGGAATGGAAGACAACACTATTTTCTTTAAATTGGGCAGATTCAACCCTTTGGACTGTGTGGCCCAGGACAGCAAGAAATGTGGTCACAAAAACCCTCTGAATATCATGTGTTTTTCAGCATTTATCTTCTTCATGGTCCTCACTATGTACCTGTATGAACTACATTATATACATTATGTGCAAGCCACCTACAGCTGCACCACTGTGGCATCCCATCCCGTCATATCTCGGAAGCTAAGCGGGGTCGGGCCTGGTTAGTACTTGGATGGGAGACTGCCTGGGAACACCAGGTGCTGTAGGCTTAGGAGAAGGATCTGGGAATCCATCCCCCAAAACCAATCAGCCATCGAAAACCCTATGAATAGCAGAGAAACACTAACACCACTATTTTTCCTGTTCTATGTAGGGTCGCTATGAGTCAGACACCGACTTGACGGCACCTACCAACAACAATGTGCAAGCTTGAGAGAATTCCTCCTCACTCGATGCAGCCCAGGGAAGGAAGCTCAAAGATTGGTCAGCGCTGCTTTTCAATAATGCGAAGTATTCAACATTTGAAAAGTTTACTGAAAACTTTTATTGTAATCAAAAAGTGACATAACGGGGTTGTAATGAATTCAGCAAATCATTCTGCTGATATTTTAGAACCGGTATCAGCTTTTGCCAGGCAATTAAAAAAATCCAAATGTGAAAATTCACAGTACAGTAAACTCCACCTCAACTAATTAATGGTGGTTAAAAATAATAGGCCCTAGCAAAACCTTTCATGTTACATGGTCACAACTCACAATTCTGTACAAAAGTTCGTGTTATAAAGCTCTGATGTAAAAATCAAATAATCAAGCAGCAATATTTTAAGTGCAGCACAGGGTCTTCCAGGTCATTATTTACAAGGCTTGAATCTCTTTACATTATAACAAAATTTAACACAGATGACTTAGTAATTAAGTCAATTTATAAAAAAATCTGCCCTTCTACACAGTGACAGATTTCACTTTTTGGTCATCTTTCTCCTTCTCCTTCTCTTTCTCCTTGCTCTTCTTCGACTTCTTCTTCTTGTGTTTGTGTTTCTGGCTTTTCTCGGCCTCCGCGTCGGCGCCCGCGTGCTTCTTATGCTTCTTGTGCTTCTTGTGCTTCTTGTGCTTCTTCTTTTCCTTCTTCTTCTTCTTCTTCTTGCTGTCCTGACTCTCCGCCGAGCTGGCGCTGCTACTGTGGCTGCGCGTCTGGCTGCCTGAAGGGCTGTGACTTCTGCTGGGGCTGACGCTGGGGCTGCTTTGGCTCTGGCTCCGGCTCAGCCCCACCTGGACCGCGGCGGCAGTGGCGGTGGTAGTGGCAGCGGCAGCAGTGGTGGCCGTGGTGGCGGTGGTGGTGGCGACGGCCAGATCCTGGCTCTCCTTGGCCTTCTCCACCGCTTTGTCCCTCGGGTCCTTCGTGGCGCTGGGCGTGGGCTCCTCCTCCCTGGCCGAGACGTTGCTCTCGCTGTCGCTCTCATTGTAGTCCGGCTCGAAGGCGGCCTCGTCGGTCTCTCGGGTCAGGTCAGAGGACAGCCTGGAGGAGTGAGTGGGCGGGGGCTTCGGCTTGGCGGCGCTCTTGTCCCCTTGCCCCGGGACCGGCTCCTTCTCCCCCTGCGGGTCTGGGGGGTTCGGGACGTAGGGCAGCTTACTGCCTGCCGCCTCTTTACTGCCCCGGGAGTCTGAGCCGTGCTTGTCGCGGTCCTTGCAAGGATTCTTGTCTCCAGGCTTTGTCTCTTCACAGGCGTGCTTACTGTCGTGAGGGGCTTTGTGGTCGTGGGGCTTTTTGTCTCTTGAAGGACTGGAATTGGTCTTTTTGGAATCTCCTGTTCCTTTTTTAGGCAAATCTCTCTCCTCCCTCGGCTTACTTTTCTGTCCAGACGCAGAGTCCTTACTCCGCGAAGGAGAGTCTTTCCTTCTCGTGGGCTCGCCTCTCTCCTCTCTCCGTTTGGAACTTGAATACTCTCTGACGTCATAGTCGGTTTTTTTGTCTCTACTGGGCGTGAAGTCTTTATTGGAGGAGCCACGCGCGGAATCGTGCTTATCTGAAGTTCTGGTCTCTTTGGAAGCCTGCGAGAGACTTTTAAAATTTCCTGGTTCATTCAGACGGTCCAAACTGCTGTCCTTCTCTGGCTGCGCACTGCCCTTCCTCTTGTCGGGGTTTTCCTTCTCTAACACTGAATGCTCCCGGTCTTTGGGCTTCCCCTTCTCACCGGATGCCGAGTTTTTTGAGCTTTTCGCGTCATGCTGCACGATTTCGTGGCTAACCTCCTTGGCGAGCTTCGGAGCTTTCTCTGCGGGCTCGCTCTCTTTCTCGGCATACTTCACTGTCGTGGACAGCTTAGTGGCAACGTTCTTTATAACACTGGAAGGCTTTCCTACGCTTGCGATTGGCTGTGTGGCTTTCACGTCTTCTTCTTCGGATTCAAAGTCATCTTTGTCCCACTTGGACTGCGGAACCTGGATCATGATGATGACGTCCTCAGCAGGAGCCGTATTGTCATTATTGTACTCCTCCATCGTTTTGATGACGGTGCGCTTTGTGTCTGTTTTCTCTTCAGATTTCCGCACAGGACTGCCTCCAGTTGAGCTTGTGCTAAAAAGGATCAAAGTATTTTTAATTAACGAAGAATCCATGGCTAACCATACACCATTGTTAATGTAACACATGCTAACTTGATCATGATGAATGCGAAACCCGAATTATTCTTCCCTAAAAAGATACACACGATGCAAGGATATAAGGGTGTAAAATCAATGTGGCTCACCCCCCAAATCTTTTCACAACCTTGTCTCTTATCAATGTTTTTCCTTAAAGACGACAGAAAAGGAAGCCTAAGCCAGACTAAACCCCATGATCAGCACATTCTTCACTAATGTACAAAGTATAAGCATGGATAAAATTAGAGGGAATATCTCCCCAAACAGATGCCTGCACCCACCTCCCCATAGCCAGATAGATTACCTGGTGTAATCCACAAGGGTCGAGCTGGATCCCTCGGCTCCAGTGACTTTTCTCTTGACCTTCCCTTTGACTTTTTCCTGTTTGATTTTGCTAGATGTTGACTCCGGTTTTTCAGAGGGTTCTTTTGTGCCACTTAAGTTTTCTGTACTTCCTATTTTTTTCCCAGTTTCTCTGTTGAGTTTGATTTTCTTGGCTGGGGCAGTTGATGATGCGCTTTTGTCCTTTTCTGGGGTCCTGTCCATCTTTTCGACATCAGGCTCCATTTTGCGCTTTGGTGATGGCTTCACTACCTCAGTTCCTTCTAGTTTAGAGATTTTCAATGAAGACTCGAAATCTTTGTCTACGCTTTTTTCCTCAGTTTTTCTCTTTCTTTTCTCTCCCTTGCTCTCCAGGGGCTTATTTTTCTCGGGCTTCTTGGCCTTTTCCTCCTTACCGGCTGGCTTCTCTGACTTGATGTCTTTGGAGTAGTCCTTCTTTGCCTTTTCCTCCTTGGGTGGCTTTGGCTCCTGGTGTTCTTTTGCCGACTTGGAGTGGGCTTTCCTCGGGGTGCCAACGCCCTTCTCGTCCTTCTGTGAGGAGGACGACGGTTTAGCAGAGTCAGCCCTCGGGGCCTCCTCTTTGGCTTTCTTAAGTGGAGGTTCAGACCGAGGAGATCGCTCCCGCTCTCCATCCAGCTTCTCCTGGGGCCCTTTAGCAGGTTTTGCGACATTTTCTTTTTTGGAGGTAGTGGACCCGTCACTCTTCCGCTTGGTCTTATCTCCTTTCGCTTTTGGTTTGTCTCTCTCTCTCTTGTCCTTTTCCGACACGGACTTGAAAGTGATGGACTCCGCGTCCATTGGCTCATCTCGGACAGGGGTGGCGTCGTCTCTGCTCGGGAGGACGAACAGCGCGTCGGGTTTATTTTCCTCGACGCCCGCAGGCTCTCTTGGCTTCCGAGAGGGCTCCAGCAGCTCTGGGTTCGGGAAGGCTTCATTCTCTTCGCCCTTCCTTCTTTTTCTGTGTTTCTTATGCTTATTTCCCTTGCCGTCTCCCGCGGCGGCTTCGCTCTCCTTCTCTTTTAACTTTGTGCTGTCCTTCTGGTTGTGGCTGTCTCTTGTGGACATCTTCTCTGGATAGCTGCCACCCACATTGCGACTTCTGTGACCCTGGCCCACGTAGTCTTCCCTGCGTCCTCGTGTGAAGGGTGAGTTCCTGATGTTGAGCGGCAGGAGCCTCTCTGGAGAGAAGTTCTCCCGGTTTGCAGCAGGCCGCGGCTGGGCTCCGGCCGCGTAGCCCTTGTAGTACTTCTCATACCACTCTCGGTACTTCCTCTCCCACTCGCGGTAGCGCTCCTTCTCGAATGGGTCTCTGAAGTCCACGCTCCTTCCGTAATAGGCTTTCATGTCATAGGGCGGCGGGACCTCTCTGTATCTGTTAAAATACTCCCGCTCAGCTTCTCCCTGAGGGACATTACGTTTATTGGGCGACTGTCCCCTAAATGCTTGAGGAGATCTCGAGCGCGAATGATAGCGTCTATACGGGGGTGACCGTGACCTGGAGCGATGGTATCCGTGAGATCTGGACCGGGAGCGGTAATTGCGACTCTTGCCTCTGCCTCTTCTGGGGTAGGGAGGTGATCGTGAATAGGAACGAGAATGGGAGCGGCTGAACGATCGCGAGTAAGAGCGTGAGCGCGTCGAGCCCGATCTTGACTTAGAGTAAGTATAGGAACTTCTGGAATATGATGAACCACTATAGGGAGACTTAGACCTAAAAGCAAAAAACAAAACAATAATTGATAGTTGAGAAATACATACAAAATAAAACAAAGACTCTCAGATTCTAATATTCTTTTCTCACGGTTTTATTATTCTTTATATTAAGTTTCATCTTAGATGATTAAGGAGGCACAGTGACCTCTATTGGAATGGAATAAAGTACACAAATCCAAGCAATCACTTGTTACAAAATAAAAGTGAAGTCTTAACAATCAGAGTGGAGTGCATTAATGTACCGTGAGTTATATGAGCTTATTAACATTAAAGAAAATGCCAAGTAAATTTAACTTTTACTTCCTATCATGACTGAAGTAGGAGTCCATTTTTTATCCTAACCTGGCTAATGGTCTAGCTTTAAAAGGTACCACGTTTTAAGGGTTAGGCTAAAAAAGAAAAGTCTTTTAAACAAACTTCCAGGGAGTTTTTATAATTCAGATTTTCTATCAATAAAGCAATTTGTATTCTACTCCTACTTTCCAATCACACAGGTTAATGTTCCAGCGAGAAGCAGTTGCCTTACAGTCAAAGGGCCCTCAGAAATGCTCAGTAGCTACTTCCTGACTCCTTCTCCTCCATCAACATTTCCCAGTTATTTCACACTATAAACGACTTCAAGGGACAAGGGCAATTTAATTCCCATAACTGCTAGTTCTACACATTAGAATTTACACTGACACATTACTTCAACAAACAGATATTGGGAAACAAGCTACATCTCCATTTCTATAAACCTAGACTGAATTGGAAAAATTCTGTTCAGAGCAGTGTTATTTATATCCATAGCTAATTCCTGGATACTCATGAGTCCCATTTGTAATTCTGTTGTGAAGGCTTGCGAAACACTAACCTGGAAAATGAGCGCCTACGCTCCTTTTGAATCTTTTTGTATTCCATCAACTCCTTAGCAAAATCATTTGTAAACTCATCTAGCTTGGACTTTTTCTTTTCCCTAGTAAAATAAAGTTAAAGAGTGAAAGTTAACAAAAACCATTGAAGAAAACTAACAAGACAAATGTAATTAGATCATGAATGAAATGAATGAAATTGTCATTAGTTTTCCACTTTAAAACTATAAATAACTAGGAATCCCTGAGGAAGTTGCTTGTATGGCTTTGGTTTAAATTTTAGGTGAATTTTCTCGTACTAACTGGAAACACTGGAATGTGTTTCCAAAGATACCTATTTAATGTTATATCAGAAAATGGAAAACGTGTACGACAGTTTCAAGTTAAAATACTTACTCTTCCTTCAGGCGTCGCTGTTCTCTATAGAATTCTTCCCTGGACAAAGGAGGAGCTTGTGTTGTGGGGATGGTATTTGAATGAGCTGTCTGCACTCCCGACGACACCCAGGGTGTTGATAAACTGGCAGGTGCTGGAGGAAACCCTGGAGGAGGGACACTATATCCAGCAGGAGGTGGCTGTCCAGGAGGAAACTGAGGAGAGAACTGTGGGGGAGGAACACCTGGAGGGAGAGGAAGCGTGTGGGGAGGCGGCGGATACAAAGGAGGCGGTGGAACAGGCACAAAGACTGGAGTTGCTGGGAGTGACGGGCCTTGAGTCCTCTGTGACCTTTCGCTGTGGTGTCGCCCACGGTTGATACTCCTGGAGAAATAAATTCCAAGAGGTTATTCCTTTAGATTAGATTCTTCTGAGACAAGTAAGTTTGTCTTTTCTATCCATAACTATTGTCAAATGGAAAAGAATCAATTATTCAGCCAATACAGGAGTAGGAGTGCCACCTATTTGTAAATGGGGGCTTGACGGCTCACACCTGCAGTCCCGGTGACATGGGAGGCTACCGGGCAAGGACTACTTAAGTCCAGGAGTTCAAATCAGCCTTGGCAAGACTTAGTGCAGAAACAAAATAGGAAATCTATAACAAAATCTTAATCCCCACTATTTTTTTTCTTTTTTTTTTTTTGCAGTTCTAGGGATCGACCCTTGGGCCTTTGCACATGCTGGGCAAGCATTCTACTACTGAGCCATATCCCTCCATCCCCTAACTGCTAATTTTTAAGGCCACTTAGGGACTGATAGATTACAGACTTTTTCTGTATTGAGATACTATGTTTAACAAATACAGGGTCACTTTCTCTCGTGAAATTCCGACTGGTATCAGTCCACTCATTAAAACACTTGATAATTCCTAAGGAATAATAAGGATAATTCGAAGGAACTGACAGGTTAATGCAGCTGTGATCTAGTTCTCTCTAAAATGCCTTTCAAGACCCAAACTTTAAATGAAGAACCAATTCCTGTTAACTTCCTTTTTGAGGGAGGAATGGGGTAATGGTCACATAATAAATAGGACATATACTGGTTTGAATGTTTGCAATCAACAACTAAAAATCTCAATGTTTCCTCTTAAAGGATTAAGTAAAAATAACAGTGCCAAGTTTCTGAACTAAGTCTCATAAAAGAAACTTCGTGGAATTCTATTAAACTAAAGGTTCTTTAAATTATAGGCAGCTAGTATACAACAGTAGCAGAAGGGGTTTACATACTAAGCCTCTTTTCAGAGAGTCATGAAGTAGTAACTATTACCTTCTTTTACCATGTAGTCTAGTAATGAGGCAGCAGTTAATTTTGACAAGCTTAACAATTCTCAGTGGAACACTAAAAGATACCTTGAACATTCCTGTTATAAAATTTGGGCGGCTGCTCTACCCTGGTGCCAATGATGACCCAGACAGACTTGTGGTTTATTTTTTACATTAACACTGCTTTTGCCCAGTCAGGGCAAGAGCCCTTAGCAATCTCCTCATCTGTTCTTTTGGAAAAGAAAAAGTGGGAAAAGATTGGGACTGTTAAATCGAAAAGAAAAATAAATGTAATTCTTTATGTTTGGGCACTGAATGGTTAAGTTTCATTGCCAATATTCTGCTAGGGGCTGATAGGGATTGAGAAGGAGTATATAAACGACGTAGCCTAAAAACTGCCCAGCATAGCGCCAGGCACAGTGGCGTACACCTGTAATCCCAGCGACTCGGGAGGCGGAGGCAGGAAGATCAAAAGTTCGAGACCAGAGGCAGTGTGTGTAATTTAGCAAGACCCTGTCTCAAAAAGCAAAAAAATGGGCTAGGGTGCAGCTCAGTGGTCCAGCCCTTGCAAAGCATGCAGGCGCTAGGCCCTGGGTTCAACCCCCAGTACCACACACACACACACACACACACACACACACACACACACACACACACACACAACCGCCTAGCATTTAAAATGATAAATGTCATTTCTGTTTCCCTATGCTTCTTAAGGGGCTGGGGTTTGGCTCAGCTGGCAGAATGCTGCTCTGCACTCTCTTGAGGCCCTGGTTTGATCCCCAGCATGGCAAAAATGGGAGAAGTATGTGGTAGCCCACCCCTGAAACAATCCTGAAATAATCAGCCACAGAAAACACTGCAAATAGCAGAGAAGCACTGGTATACTGCCCGGCACAGTGTCGGGGAGCGTTTCATTCTGTCATCCCTAGGGTCGCTATGAGTCGGACCCAACTTGATGGTACCTGACAATAGGCTTCTTAAAGACCACTAATGAAGACTGACACTTATTGACTACCCCCCGCCCCCGAAATGTGGTGCTCTTATTTGTCTATATTTTCAAGGTGTCAGCAGACTGCTTCCCAAGACTGCCAGCATGCCTACCTGTAGCAGCTTCGCTCCCCTCTTCTGATTTGCTGTGGTGGAGAAACCAGATATCCAAGCTTGTTGGAACTATGCAGGGGAAAAAAGAGAGAAACTTGGCTTGAGTATTCCTCCATGGGTTTAACACACAACCTTTCACTGCACAGACTTTAAGGTAGCTATTTTAACTATTCTGAAAATTTTTTTCTATTTCTGAATTCTTAAGCTTGTTCCAGATGAGATCTGAGCAAACATTATGTTTCCTTAAAATTGACTTGTTTCTGATTAACTGAATTATAATAATAATTAAATCTCAATACAGAATATTTTCTGTAATACATTTTAATTACCACTATAAATACTCTGCAAACTTATTGTTAAAGAAAGGGAAAAGGGCTCCTTCATCTGTAAGACAGGCAATTCTACAAGTGAGGAAATTCAGACTGAGGAGAAAAACCACATGTCTACGGTCATGTAGCTGGCAAACCAGAGGAGCTGGAATTCAAACCCAGGGCCACCTGTCTTAAGTCCACGTGGATATATTCTGCTCGTGTCTCATTTAGCAAATTTTCTTTACAAGAAATTTGGTTTATCTTTCAAACAAAAAGTTCGAAGTTTTTGAATACAGGTGTCACAGAAATGTTGTTGTTAGATGCCATCAAGTTGGATCTAACTCACAGCAACCCTATGTACAACAGAACGAAACCCTCCCCGACACTGTGCCATGCCTGGCACTATGTCAGTGCTTTTCTGCTATTCGTAGGGTTTTCAATGGCATACTGTTTCCAGAGTGGGCGGCTGGGTCCTTCTCCCTCACAGAAATGTCTATATAAATTAAAAAGATATTCAATAAATCTACTGATTTTTCCCCCCAATACTGGGGAGTTGAACCTAGGGCCTCTCGCATGATAGGCAAGTGCTGTATTCCCAGCCCTTTTTAAATTATTTTTTTAAATTTTGAGACAGAGTCTTGCTAAGCTGCATAGATTGCCCCTGGCTTGGAAATCACAATCCTCCTGCCTCAGCCTCCCATTGCTGGAATGACGGGCGTCTGCTATGGCATGTGGCAATCTACCGACTGTTAATACCGTAAAACATCCCACAAATCAATGTTCTTTGTATTTCAGGGCCAAAAATCATATTATGCGGATTTTTAACACACAGCAAGACTTTATTAATATAGATGTTATTCAAAATGAGGAATTTTGTGTGTGGCAGACTTTAAACTTAATATGCACTTACTTTGGGAAAACAGAATAACCTGAAACTTATTTTAAATATGGAATCACTTATCTATGCTCTGAGGTCCTGTCAAGATCCTCACTTGAAGAGACATGAAGCAGAAAAGGATTTATGACTTTGTATTTTATTATTCTAAAAAACAATTACAAGTTGATTCTTTGAACAACATGGGTTTGAACTGTATGGATCCACTTATATGTGGATCTTTTCTGTTTTTAGATTCGAGACAATTTGAAAAAACTTGTAGACAAATTACTTAGTCTAAAAAATCAAGAAAAAAAGTCCATCATGAATGTATAAAATACATACAGATAACAGTCTTTTATCATTTACTGCTATAAAATGTACAAAAATCTTATAAAAAGTTTAAATTTATGAAAAAATGCAGACTGTACCAGCCATTCAGCTAAGAGAAATCTAAGCAAATGTAAAGATCCGGTATTAAATCCTAGCTGTATACACTAACTGTAGTACACAGTGTGTTGCTGCTATTGTGCAGAGCCAAGAGCTGCCGGGAACTGCTCGCATCACTGTGTGAGGCTAATTGGCTCCCTGTGAATCCGACACCAGGAGACTGTGTATCACATACTTCTCACCACAGGTAACACATATGCCATGGAAAATGTGTCTGTCAGCTGTCTATGCTACCAGGGTCAGGCTGGTCAACAGCAAACTCTTAGTAAAGTTTGGGGAATCAAGTTATGGAGCAGGGGTGGAGTTCAGTGGCAGAGCAGCTGGTCAGCATGGTGAGGCCCTGGGTTCAACCCCAGCACTGAGGAGAAAGAAAAAGTTCTACGTGGATTTTCACTGTGTGAAGGTCATTCAAGGGTCAGCTACACTCATTCTTCCTAAAAATAGTTCCTCATATAAACTTGAATTTGTGACACTTCATCTAAGAGAGGAGTTTGCAATAAAAAGTATTCAGCCACCTCCTGTCTAGCTTGTAGTTTCCACTGTCTTGTTCAAAAGTAGTTATCTGAAGTTTGTTGTAAATATATACTTACTGTTCCCAACCTGGTCGGCCACCACCTGGACGAGCAGCGTTTATTCTTACTGGGCCTTAGAAACAAAAGAAATAGAAAATGAACACGATAAACATAAAGCACACAAAGAAACATAAACTTGCACGTTAAATAAAACTAAAATTTCTTCTTAAAGGGAAAGAAGGCCAAAATCAAAATAACTGTACTCACCAGTTGTGGGGATCAACTGTCCGTGTAACAATGACTGTCCCAGCAAAGACGGTGTTCCAAGGACAGGCACCTGGTAACCCTTCAGAAATGACCACGAGTAAATAGAAATGGCAAAACAAAACCAAAAAACTCTACTGTAAAAGGTAAAATTTAAAACCAGTGAAAAGCTACCTTCTCTTCCATGAGAGCAGTGATGGCAATTGAGGAGGCTCCCTTCGCATGTTCTGATGCAAGGGCTGCAGCTGGCAATAATTTACTATCAGAATCCCTAGAAAACAATGGGGTATAATGCATTAAGATGCCATCAGATATAGAAGAGTAAGAGTAAAAATAACAGTGACCACTAGCTGTGTATCCATCCCAGGAAGGAAAGTGAGTTAAGTCACAGACGATGGAAACTTTTGAAGACAGTGAAAGAACCAGACCTTTGGAGAGGTCGTTATACATAAGAGAAAAATATCAAGAATGAACTGCATGAGTAGGCACCATAGATGACAGATGTGACAGAAACAGATTACAAAATAGTGAAACTTCAAGAAAAGGAGAGGAGAGTGTGGGCCATTTACAAGGACAAAAAGAACACAGGATTGTTAGTTCTCACTTTACCAGAGAACTGAGTACTGAGTAGTCTTAGATAAAAAATAGAACTCTCAGTCTCTTATTCCCACCATCAACCAAATAAAAGGATACACTAGACCACCAGGATTTCCTAAACACACACATACAAGTTCCATGCTAAAGATCTGGCTTCAGAGCTGGGTGCAATGGTGCACACCTGCAATCCCATCCACTCAGGAGCTGAGGCAGGAAGACCGCAAGTTCAAGGCCTGCCTGAGCTACACGAGGAGCTCAAGGCCAATCTCAGCAAGACGCTGTCCCTTCTTCCTACCCCCTCAAAAGTGGGGTGGTGGTGGAGTGGTAGAACACTTGCCTAGCATATCCAAGGCCTTGGGTTCAACTCCCAATACTGAAAAAAAGATTTTTTTTTTATGTCTAAAATAGACTCCTAACATCTATTCATTTTTATAAGTTAGTTGATTTTTCTAAAGGAATGTATGAGCTAAGCCTGGCATGGTGGTGCATGCCTGGAATCTCAGCACCTTGGAGGCTGAGGCAGGAGGATTTCAACTTTGAGATCAGCCTGGGCTACAAGGTGAGATGCTGCCTCAAAAAACTATCAAGGAGCCATCAGGCTCCATGACTAAAGGTGTCTTTCATTACTGAAGTAGTAGAATTTAAGTCACTTTTCACTGTTTTCCTGTGTAATTCTGCTCCAAAACAATTACTGGTATTATTTCGGATCTCTCTACTTCCATCGGGATTTGAACTCCTTTCCTCTATTTAAATTGTTGTTAGTTCTGCTCGAATCTACTTTCCTGACACCGTCATGACAGCCATTATGAATTGGGTTTTCCTGCCTGAGTGCAGAATGTCCTATGATTCAACATTTAACAGGAGCTGCTGGCACCTTGTGTAGCATTTGACCACGGGATGCTTAATCATCATCTGCCAAATGAATCACTTCCGTTGGCCTATGTCATTCCTTACAAGTTACCCCAACTTACTGCACAGTTGCCCACTGAGAAAACTAAAGCAATACAGGACAACAACAAAAAAACTACACCACTGGCCCTAATTTGTTTTCTAACAATGAGAAATATAAACACTTACCGGAAAGGCCCATCTGCTTTTTCTGAATGGACCGATATAGATACTGTTGCAGTTATGTCAGGCATGGGAGCTGGGGCAGAGGACGGATTTCCAGGCACAGGAGGGGCCAAGGAAGATTGATTAGAAGTTAATGACGAGATGGAGGGAGGAGGGTGAGCTGAGGAAGATGTCACTGGGATCATCAACGGATCTTGCTGCCTGGATATTGGAGATCTCATCAGAGGCTGCAGGTTCCGCTGAATGAGTGGTCTAGGAGGGGGTATGGGAGGTGGTGGTGGAGGTAACTGTTTCCGTAGTCTTTTCGTGTAACCAGTTTCATTTTTGAAGTTATTAACAGCCTAGAGATGACAAACATAAAAATGTACACATACGTGTTGTAGTAATTATTCAAATAACAGGTGAGTGCAAAGGGTACATTTTTTAAATAAAGGGATACAAAGACACCTACCTGTCGTAAAAATTTGTTGGCAATTAAAGCATCAGGAGAGACATCGGTCTGATGACAGGTGGGACAGGTATGATCATCTGACTCCAGGAGTGCTGTTCTTATACCTATGTATGGGAAGATTGTAGATATTAACAGAAACATGGAAACTCCATGTTTACAGAATGAATTAAAAAGACTGTCTGTTATCTATTCAGTTATTACTGTTTACTGAGCACACAGAAAGAATCACTTCCTGGATTAAACAACTTAAGTGCCACCTCTCTGCTCTGATTTTTCTCCATGACCTAAGCTACATTAAAAAAACAAAGAGTCACAGATACACAGAAAAAGCACTTTTATTCACCGGCTTCAGAGCTGAGTGACAAAATCTACATGGTCCAGAATTTCTGAAAAAGCATAACAGGGCATTTTAAAAAACAAGACTTATGCAGGGAAGGAAATGAGGCACGTGCGGCACAGCAGGAAGGAACCACATCAAACTGGAGGTTCACTGCTTATCCCTCAGGGAGTGATTCAGGAAAACTGAAGACATACTCTGAAGCACATCTTAAAGAGACCTCTTCTTGACTTTGGTCTTCAAAGAAGAGGCCAGAAAATAAAGATCTAGAGTCCACAACTACCTTTAGGAATGAAAAAATTCATAGAAGGATTGAGCAGTGGAATTGTCAAGGTAACACAACTTTCTTCTGGGCAAGAAACAAAGTTAGGGTGGTTGTTGTTGTTAGGTGCCATCGAGTCCGTATCCAACTCATAGCGACCCTCATAGGGTTTTCAATGTCTGTTTTGGGATTGCCTTGGGAGTGGATTGCCAGGCCCTTCTCCCATTTTTGCGGTGCTGGGAATTGAACTGGGGACCTCAGAGACTGCAGTGCAGCGCTCTACCAACTGAGCTAAATTCCAGCCCATAAAGTTAGGGTAGGTGGCAGGAAAAAAACTAAGCATTAATGTAAGCGATTAAAAAAAGTCACGACCACATGGCAATGCTGGGTGATGTTTATAGGAAGAGAATGTTAATTATACTTAGGAATTTTAGAATAAACTGTTACTCATAATCCAGAAAATGGATTTAAAGGCCATTTAAAAATATTTTCATGGGTATCTGAAGCCCAGAAGGTTTTTTAAAATTCTGCATACTAAGTAAAACATATGTTGTTGTTGTTGTTAGGTGCCGTTGAGTCGTGTCCAACTCACAGCGACCCTTACAGGGTTTTCAATGGCTGATTGTTTTGGGATTGCCTTGGGAGTGGGTTGCCATGTCCTTCTCCCGTTTTTGTGGTGCTGGGAATAGAACTCGGGACCTCAGAGTCTGCAGACCGGTGCTCTATCAACTGAGCCAAATCCCAGCCCAAGTAATACATATAGGAAACAAAAATTCTCTACTTAAGAAATCTTCAGTACAGTCATCCTGGTGGAAGGACAGGAGGTGGCCAATTCTAACATTTTAAAAGGGCCAAGAGGATGGGGTTAAAAAACGGACTTCTCATGATCAAGTTAATGATCAAAATGCGTATTTTATTACTAAAATCCACACACAACGTTGGTCAGGAGTCTCCCCGAGAACATACAAAGCCTCTCTAATGTGCGCCCTCACGAGCTCCGCCCTCTTACATTCATCACAGTAACTGTTTCCGCAGCAGGGAATGACGACGGCATCCGTCATGATGTCCTTGCAGATGAGACACAACAGCTCGTCCGGGATGGGATCGTCTTCCTCTGAGGAGGACGACGGCTCCTCTGGGAGGAAGGGAGGCTTCTCCTTCTTCCCAATGGCGTATGCTTCCCTGGAAAAGACGGTTTTAGGGTTTTAAGACTGTTAGGAAGGCCAGATATTCAAGCTCTACTTTCTACTATAAAATGTAATTCAGTATTTAGACAATTGCCTCTTTCAAAATAAGGGAGCGGCTATCCACATCCTCCTCCTGAACAAACAAGACAACAAAATTCTGAGCAAGTGTAATGAAAAGAAATTAATGCTATAAAAGCACCTAAAAGGACTTTAGAGGCCTTAATTCTAAGAATGGAAGGTCAAAGAGGCAAGTGACACAGTTCAGTGCCATAAAGCTGTACTTCAGTGGCAGAGCAGAATTTGAACTTACAGAAAACCCTAACTTTCCTTACACATTTCTTGAAAATAAAACGAAACAAAAAACCTCCTCTCCCTCTGCCAACCCTCTCCAAGACCTGAGGTGCTGGAGAAATGGCTCAAGATAGGAAATTAGAATTAGCACCGATATTACACAATTAAGCAGGCGATGCAAAGGAAATACGTTAGCCCCACACAATTAATAGGGAAAATGAGACTCCAAAGCCAATGATCTACTTACACTTACTAAAGGACTAATCTATTCACAGTCAATTAGGAAACAGGACTTAACTGATTAGAATATGTGGTATAAAAATACGAAGTAACACCTCATTAGTCTGGGCCCAGCTCTTTACAGAAATGGATTTTGTAAAAATGTTGAGTATTAAATACATTAAAAAACGAACAAAGAAAGCTGTTCTGAGCCTTGTCACCAGCGCTTCTACACCCCTATCTTCTCTGAACTCAAACTTTTAAATCACAAGGAACCCTAGGAAACCCTTTTCTATTCCATCTGGACACAGAGTGTGTTTCTCTTAAGGCTGAAAAGGAAAGAATCTCAGCGGTACGGAGGAGGGTACCTGAGGTGTGTTATTTGTGTTGCAGCTGCTCCATAGACATCACCACGTTTCCAGAAATAAGTATCAATTTGCTTATGCCCCACTGTTCCCAATTTGTGAAAGAGGAGTCTCCCACTGCCCAAAGAGAGAAAAAGAAAGGGGGAAAAAAAAGAGAACAGAGGATAGAAAAAGAAACAGAAGAGTCTGAGTTGCTTATCAGTGGTGTTAGTGGAGAGGGTGAAAGTTTTTTTTTTTTTTTTTTTTTTTTTTTGTTAAAGTATTTGGGCTCCCATCTCTCCCCAGTATTTGCTGTGTGTTTGACACAAATGGGATTTTTTATTTTAGCACTCTAAAAGCAACAAAGTTAATTATTATTTAGGGTTCACAGGTAATGCTTACTGTTCCAACACAAAGGTCTATGTTTAAGGAACTTTTACATAATACAGATGACGCGGTCTGCTCTTAAATTGTAAAAAACATCAATTCCAACCTAAAATTGTTTGAAAGCATCTATGAGATGTCTCTGAACTAGAAACACGGTAAAACAGACTGCACTGAGATGAGCCACAAGACACAGGATGGTGACTGATAAAAATAGATGGGGTGAAGCTGAGGGAGGAAGTGGAGCTGTAGTTGAAGAAAACTAACTCTCATTGATGAACTCAAACGCTGTTCATGCTAACGCACACATCCGTCAACAGCGTTCCACAGCACAGCCACCGTTCACCGCGCATCAACAATGTGATGCGAGGCTGAGGGACAGTGTGCTCCGACACAGTTTTTTAATTTTTTTCTTTGGCAATGAGAACATGGACAGCCATTCTTTAAATTGGTATTTCTCAATGTCCCAAAGATCTCTTAACTTCATCATCTCCTGAGGACTTGTTAAAAATGCAGAAACAGAATGTGAACACATAATCTCTAAGAGACTAGGGGCTCAGGACAGAGCACCTAGAACTACAGCTTAAGGGACACTTAATTATATACTACACAGTGTTATTGTTATTGTTAGGTGCCATCGAGTCAGTATCCGACTCATAGCAACCCTCATAGGGTTTTCAATGGCTGACTATTTCGGGATTGCCTTGGGAGTGGATTGCCAGGTCCTTCTCCCATTTTTGCGGTGCTAGGAATTGAACTCGGGACCTCAGAGACTGCAGCGCAGCGCTCTACCAACTGAGCTAAATCCCAGTCCATACTACACAGTACTGTATATTATATGAGTTGACAACAGTTGATGGGAGTCACAAGGGAATTAAGTGTTTACTATAAGGAGCAGAAAAAAACAGGAGTTATCTATCTAGTTGAACCATGCGATTACATTTTCACGTCTGTGTCTTTGTTAAAAAATGGGCTCATAATACCTGAAAACACATTTAAAATCAGCACGAGGGTGTTTTGCAGAGCTACAGCTATTCTGAACTAATGGTTTCTACAGTAATTCCTGCTTTCGGATCTTAAGGTGACATTGTGCATCCAAACTTCTTCAAGATTCCTCAGTATTTTACACTTGGCACTTAAATCTGCCCTTTGTCCTAACACACCTTACAGGACTTTTATTTCTCAAAATGTTGATATCTGTTTTGTTTACGTAAGAAATGAAAATAGCATAGAGTAAGATAATGTGGGAACATGTATGTGAATGAGGAAGAAAGCGAGGAATGACAAGAAAAGAAACAAATCAGACTACAAGGGAAGTGGCACTCGTTGATGACAGAACTCCCCAAATCCATCTGAAATCTACATGGAGCAGACTGCAGCCTCTCAGTCTAGACACAGAAATGCAACGTGTGGAAACTAACAACTTTGTACACAGTTCCCAAGGAACTCAAGTAGGCAGGTTACAGACAGGCCCCCGACCGAAACACTAGCCCCCACGCCTCACCGCTCTCCAGCCATCCCCAGTGCGCACACTTACGCATCAATAGTCGGTATTGCGTATTTTCCAGTGTTGGTAAGCATTGCACCTTTCATGTTAGGATCCTTCACTTCCATCATAAAACTTCTGGGAATTCCAGTGCTCTTTTTAATCCTAGGACCAGATTCAAAGTTCTTGTCCTATTTGGAGGGAAAACGGAGAGGAGAAGAGAAAAAACTATCACCTTTCTTTAGTAACATTAGCTAACATTACATGGTGCTTCCTGCTTATTTATAATGCTTTGCAAGTATGATCTCATTTAATCCTCATGACTGTTATGGAGGAACTAGTTTTTCTCTCCACTTCAGAGAAGAAAAAACAGGCTTGGAGAAGCCAAGTAACTTGCCTCAGTTCACTCAGCTATTAAATAGAACCCCAATCTGAAGACTGGCAAATAGGACTCCACACAGGTTGTGCTCAGTTGCCATGTTAATAGAGAAGGCAAGCTTTACCAAGGAAAATAAAATAGCTAAGAAATAATTCTACACCAAGCATGCCTGTAATCCCAGTAATCTGTGAGGCGGAGGCAGGAGGACTGAGAGTCTGAGACCACACATGGCCTGTGTGACTAAGGGAGGTCCTGTTTCAAAAACAAAACCAGACTCCAAGCACAACAAAAAAACCCAAAATGTAACCACCACAAAGGACTAGGGGTACAGTTCAGTGGTGGAGCACTTGCTTGGCACGTGTATGGCTCTGAATTCAATCCCCAAATAAGGCAAGAATAAATTAAATAAACAAATAAAAATAATAATTCTAAGAAAAATAAGATGTACCACAATTTCTCCTTTGGACTTACCCCATTTGTCGGACAATTCTTAATATAATGGCCAGGTTTACCACAACGGAAGCAGGTATAAGATGGAGGCGGTGGACCGAGAGGTTTCTTCATATAACTGAAAGGGAAAAAGGATTTAAATGTACACAAGGACTTCTTTAAAAAATAATGCTTTTGATTGGGGGGAAAGTCCACCCCAACAGTTCCTATCAGTGTACAGTTATTTACAAACTTACTTGATTGGGTCATATTCGTGGCCAGATTGCGACATCATTGCCTTAATTTTATCTTCTTCAGAAGCATTGGCTTCAGCCAGATTGGCGGTCTGTTTAACAGGTAATTATTTGACACACACATTAGAAAGACATTTAAGACCACACAGCCCAAGACAACACCACTCATCCTGTAAAGAGCAGTATCTAAACTAACTTTGCACAAAAACAGCTATTTACAGGTATAATCTGGAAGAGGCAGTGGGAGCTCCTTACGTCATTCTAGGATGGCCTGGGTATTGGGGAGACTGACTGAAGATCACTGTTCTGCGGGCACTCAAACCTTAGACCCTGTTTGTACCTCACGTTAAGATTTGCATACTGTTGCTCTAAGAGTTAAAGACTGAGATTAAGTCAGAAAAGAGACACTTGATGTTCTTAGATCAGAAGTATTTCAAGTATCACAGCATTATCCTTACAACCTGGAGGGTCTGGGTGGCAGGAAAGGACTGTGCATATTACACACACAGTAAGTAGAAGCCAGCAGGCTCCTTAGGTTGTACTGTCCGTTTCAAGTTAAGTACAAAGGGCATATGCATTGAGCATTCATATTTCTAAATTCAACTCTCCAGATACATTTCATGAACGTCGTCTCTAAAGTCCAACAGTCTAGGTATAAGCAGGGTCTAAGGGAGTGATTTCTAATAACCTGACTCTTCGAGCACTTAGCACACACATCAGCCACTCATCAGGTTTTATCTTTACATTCATCCACAAAACAAGCAACCAGTTTTAACATTTTATTGTAATTTTATATACAAAGGATGCTTAACATTAACAGAGCTTAGAACAATAGCAACATTTACAGAAAACTGGATTACAGATGTTTAACAACTAATTTGTTTGAACCCAAACATTATTTTACAAAAATATTTTAAAAATATTAAAAAGAATCCACCAAACCTCCAAAGCTCCCCAACTTCTCCCGGCAAAGAAACAACGGTAGGAATAGACCAAAAACTCACTTGTGGTCCTCATAGTACACAAGAATGAAAACAGTATATAATGAGTTGCTAAAGATGGTGACTCTATGCTAAACCACTCTGCATTGGAAAATTATGAGATAGGACAGGTTTAGGCCGCTTTGTTTCAGAATCATCAATTTTACTGTTTCGTCTTCCTAGGACAAGAGCTTCAAAAGCAATTATCTGTTACTAGAACATCTTAGGGGACACAGCCTAGGAGCAAAGGACACAGCCTGTAACAGAGCCAAGGATAAGGTAGTGAGGGCACTAATGGAAAACCCAGTTTTTCATACACCTTGGTGGGTGGGAAATTTGCTTTCATACTCCTGATGGCAGGGGAAAAAGGATGTTTGGAAAAACTGGGCAATCTTCTTTCTTGGCCCTCAAAAGTCTACCTGTTCTTTTTCTAAGGCACAATTTGCGAGCTAAAGGTATTGTTTTAAAAAGTAATCCATCACTAGTGCTTTCCCAGACAAGAGATACACATTGTTGAGCAGAAAATGCAAGCAATCTTATCGCAAAACATGGCACATACAATGATTTCAGGAGGTAACAATTTGCTCCTTGGCCAAACATACACACAGGCATATTCCTGCAGACAGCTTTGTACACTTTATACAATTCATGTAGTCTGTGTTCAAACAAATTAGGTGGTTTAAAGCTTTTTCTAATGCAAACAGACTACAGGTCTAGAGCATAAAGAAAACAACTGTATCACAGTAAAATATTGACCTTCATGGGATCAATTCAAATATTCAAGAAATAGCCACGCAATCGTCCATGTAAAGGAAATCTTCTGTTTTGGCTGCTTAAAGAAAGTCCACATAATTTGCAGCCAAAACCAGGGAATTCCTCCAGAACTGTTAGTTTCCAATGTATAATTAAACAAAAGGTATGAGGGGAAAATGATTAAGTGTAGCTTCATGTACTTCTTCTGTCTTGAGGATGAACCATACTCCAACATTATTGAGGCTGACCAAGCACTCCCTTATCTTCTCAAAACGCCAACTACTCTTTAAAGCACAGTAATAATATGTACAATACTTTTTGCAAAAAGTACATCCTCCCCCAACCCATCTTTAAAAAAAATTGATCCGTATAAAAGAATATGATGTTAGAAATACATTTATATTTTCAAGAATATATATATATATATATACCTTTGTAAGCTGGGCCAGAGTAATAGACGCAGAAGAGTCATCAATCTGTTCACAAAAAATTAAACACACATTCAAGTTCCACACTGAAAACAAGAAAGTGATCATTTAGCCCCTAACGTCCCTTAATGTTCAAACACTGGGCATTTTCTCAGTTCTCTAAAGAATGTTATTGTAAGCCGACAGTGTAGCTCACACCACATCATCTTTCGCTACACCTTCCACGCCCCGTTCTAAAGGCTATCAGTTGAGGGAGCCTTAATTACAATGGACAGACAGTAAAGAAAGTGTATCACATGGAAAGCTTGGTCAGAGTGCTGACTACATACTAAATAAAAGGCCCCTGCTTCTCAATGGTGTCTAACGCTGATAATGCTCAAGACAATCCACACTGGAGAGTAAGAAACCTTCCTAACCTTCCCCCCAACGCCATTATGCAACACTGAAAAAAAAAAGGCAGCTCTTTTAATGGCTCCAATAACTGCTTTCATAAATAACAGCAACCACATAATTAGTACTGTTTTTTGAGTGTGTACTGCTTAGCCTGAATAAGTTTGTTTATTCTCCCATACGAAGAGTAATAATGTAATAATAGTTTCTTGCCAAAGAAACTACAGCTTTATTAAGCCAAAAAGAGAAAACAAAGGTACCCCGGGGAAAGGGTAAAATACAACTACTGCATATGGTGATGGATTCTAAACCTTGGAGAAAAGAAAGTTATTTTAACCAAACAGAGCAAGGATAGATGAAGGATGAGAGGGCTTTTAAAAAATGAATTTTAAAATGTAACATTTATAAATTTTGATTCTATAAAATTATGTTAAAAAAGAATATATTTCTGTGTATTACACATACACACACCCCTTTAGCAAGTTACTCTGAAGACATGATTTCCCTAAAGCTTTCTATTTAGTAAATGGGACATTTATTTAACATAAGCTTCTTATGCATTATTGGTCAGAATTCTTGTTCAAAATGGAGAGCATGTAACAAGATGTCTGGATTAAACAAAAAGTCTTTGTTGCATATTTTTTTAACACTATTAAAATAAAAGCATCATGACTTAAGACCCCAAATAGATTGTAACCAGTTCCAACAGGAAGTTATAGCCAATGCCAACCACACAAGGGAACTGATAAATGCAAACAAAAATAAGGTTGACCAAATTTAAGATATCTTAGTAGGGCATGGTGGTGCATTTCTGTAATCCCAGAATTTGAGAGGTTGAGGTGGGAGGATTGCAAGTTCGAGGCTCGCTTGGGCTACAAAGTGAGTTTGAGGTCAACCTGACCTATACAGTGAGATCCTGTCTTAAAAAAAACAAAACAAGAAAATCTAACCAACCAAACAAAAGCCCAAAAAACAAACAAGACCCCCCAAACCTCACAAATATCTTAGGGTTCTAAAAGTTAGTTTGATGGATATTATTCCTGGAATGTTCATTAAGACAAAAGTTCTCTGCTCCACACTGAAGGACTGTGAAGAATTCATAATGTGCTAATTCCACATTTATAATGTATAACCACACAACCCACCAATGGGTTCTCATTCTCGTTTAGCTCTGAAGTTTTCCTTTTAAGAACTAATCTCAAGAGGTAAAGAGAAAAAAAGAAATGAAGGAATACATAAATATCTTATCTTTATCCAGAATAAATCTTAGCCGACTCAGTTTATTTTAAGCAAGATTACATTCTGTATCAATCAGGAATAACTGGAATTTAGGTAACAAGGTTTGAATAAATTGCCACCAACCCAATTACCATCTATGCTATATTTCTAACCAATGAAACAATAGCTTTTAAAAATAATTCATCACTATTTAAAACAGGAATACTGATGATTTCCTTAGGAATAAAGCCATCTATCAGTCCTTTCTTTCCCACTGGTAAGAAAATTAACATTTATAAAAATATTCCTCCCCCTAACACTTAGGATATAACTGTCTTTTTGTTCTTTCACTGGTTGTTCTTGTCCTATTTAGCCTTCTCACTTACTATATGGTATATTTACTGATGTAAAGTGGTTTTAAATATGTAATTGCATCTCAATTATGTTTTTTGATGCCAAATAATCACCAGAGTACCTAAATACTTTATAATCCGCTAAGAAGTTAAATTTACCACAAGTTTACAAAGGTATCCAATTTTGTTTCCTACGTAAGGAAAAGTGTTAAGAAATGTGTGAAAAATACTAAGAATGGTTTTGGACCAGGTGCAGTGGTGCATGCCTGTAATCCCAGGAACTCGGGAGACAAAGACAGGAGGATTGCAAGTTTAAGTCTGAGGCCAGAGGCAGCCACTGCAACTGAGTGAGACCCTGCCTCAAAAAATAAAATAAAATAAAATAAAAAATTAAAATAGGCCGGGGGTGCAGCCCAGTGGTAGAGCATTTGCAAAGTATGTGCAAAGCCCTCAAGTTCAACCCCCAAATACTGCAATAAATAAATAAATAAATAAATAAATAAAATGGTTAGGAGCTTTTACTCAAACATCAATAAAAAGTGACTTCTTGGTAAGATAGTGTTATATTCACCACTGAAAACTCATTGATGCACACTGTAGACATCATGAAGGAAAACCCACCTCCCTATATGTCATTAGGGGTCTTGTTCTGGGAGTGAGGACCTGAAATGCTAATTATACTTGAGTGAAATTAAAGGATCCTGCAAAAAGTAGTCTGAATGTTTAGTTGGCAAGAACATCCAGCTCTGGAGTACCAACACGGAAAGATGATTAGACGGCCTAAGGCTGGGGACCAGAGAGACTGCCATCTCCAGTTAGACTTGGCTTCAACCACCACAGATGTACCTATGTTTACTCTGCTTGTGTGAACGCGTACAAGCACACCATTCTTACGTCTCCTTAGATGAGCACTGATTACACTCGATGAATATATTCTCATTCTAAATGTCAGCAAATGTACCCCAAGAAAATAAAGGATGGAGGGAAGTTATCTAACGACTCCATTTCAGTTAATTCTACCTAAAAATTAAAAGCTAATTTCTTAAAGCATTAAATTAAAAAAAAAAAAAAGAAAAAGAAAAAAAGAAAAGAAAAACCTAAATAAGCTTAAAATGTACTGCTTCTTATAAATGTAATACAGACATGCCAGGGAACACACAAGGCTAAAAGAAGGTTAACTTTATTTATGAACATGTGATCTGTGTTTACACACATGCTAATAAACAAAAAGGAAATAACTTTGCAAGAAATAAAACTTCATCTGAATTAGTTTAAATACTATATAAGAATGTACTTTATACAAAATGTGTTACATTTACTACTACAGCCATCAGGATAGTCATCTAATTTGTGCTAGCATTTGGATACAGAAAAATCAGTTTTAAACCAATCACCAGCAAAACAGAAACTTGGACAGTTTTTACAGCATTATGCTTTAAAAAAAAAAAACCCATATATCCAAAAAGAAGGGAAAAACTCCAAAACACTAGGACTTTTGGTCTTTGAATCACTATGTTTAGTTCCATGAGAACTAAAGGCCACATACTTTAGAAAACAAGTCCAAAGTTCAAATATTCTGTTATGTTTAAGATTCAATGATCCAAGGTTAGTGAAATGCCTCATACACAAAGATCAGTAGTAGTATTTAAAAATTATAAAATGAAATTGCAAGCAATACCTTTGAATTCTAAAGGAAGATATCAGACCCCTTGCGCTGTGTACAATATCAAGCCTGAGCAGTAAAATGTTTAGAGAACCATCAAGTTTACAGAACCCAATGCAGACAGACCTGTGTTCTGAAACATCCATTTCACCTCACAATTTAGGAATGCTGCCACCCTTATCCTTAAGAGGTCAAAGTCAAAACAGTGTCACATTTAAGGTCCATCTGTGATTATAAAAAATAAGATGTTCCCCTGATTACTGGGAGTTACCTTTGATAAGCTACAGCTTTCAATACCCTATAACTAATGCAGCTTTTTTGTGTCGTATAAGAAAGAGAGGAATATTTTAATTTGGGTATTTAAATAGGCTAGCCAGAAATGCAAGACCTTATATTAAATTTGGGAAATATACCTAACGATATAAAATCATCAAAATCATGGAGACATTTATGCACTCATGAGGGAGATGTTTCACTTTTCAGTTTATAGTATAGTTGTAAATAAAGAATAGGAGCTCAAAATTGCCAAATAAAGCAAGACTGACTAATAGAGCTGCATCAGTCGCCTCTGGAAAGCTCATTTCTATGATGTGTTTAAATCTGGAGGAGGAATCAAACTTTAATGTAAGCTTTTCATGTTGCTAACGCATTTTTGAAAGCCATCAATCAGGCGGGGGGGAACTAACAAAAACTAAGTGATACAACGTGAAAATGGCAAAATACACTCCAAACATTTTTTATTGCAAGAAACAAAAAGCACACAACAGCCTGTACATACATACAAAATACTAACTATAGACAGACAGATGCAGAACATGGTACCATGTTCCTTAGTGCAAACCTGCGCCATCTAGAAAGGATCATACATTACTGTCAACACAGCGTCATACAGGGAGAATGCTGCATTTATATGAAACAGTGGAATGGGGACAAATTACCCATTTCTACAGAGTAGGTGCAAATTAGGCCATATGTATCCATATTCAACTGAGCTGTCATCAAAATACATTTTATTTACAATATGTACTATGATCGGTGGGATATTAAGTTCTAAAATGATTTACTTCACTGCAACATTATAAAGGTAAGAGCAATGTGTAGAAAAAAGTGTGAGATTGTGTTTTTACATACTGCTTTTGTAGTTCCCATCAATGGCTCTGTTCGACTTCTAAAAAATAAAACAAAACACAAAAACTGACATTAGCTATTCAGGAATTTTTGTGCCCCTCTTAATATGTATCTCTAATCATGTCTATAGGAATATAATTTTCCTTTCATACTAAACTTTAAATACAATCAATTTCTGAAGTAACAAACTACTTTGATGAATCTTTACCATATTTGAACAGTTTAAGATACATCTGTGTTTTTTAAAAAAATGAAATAGTGTAGAATCTACAATAGGTGTACCGTGGCACTTACTACAAATGTTTTCTGAAAGACAGTATGGGGATTTTGTTATGTTTAGAAACTAGATAGTTTATTCTCAACAGAATGAAAAATCAAATTATTCTCCACAGTTTTTAAAACAAATCCAGATGTAAATGTTCACACATCAGACTTTGTGAAAGCAAGACCACTGTTGCTAATGTTTAGGATTTGGACAGATTGCTGTGCCCAAAATACTAACGCTCAAATCCAGAAAGACAGGTTGATGATTATCATCATTTTTAAACTCTTTCAAAACAAAGAACAAGAACTGAACAAGAATTCAAACTCCCAGGAAGAGGCACCATAGCCCAAGAGTATTTTAGTTAAAAGAATGAGCTAAACAGTTCTGTAGAATTGGACAATTTGATGTTTAAAAGAGCATACAAATGAACCCCAAATGAAATTTCTTTAGTCCACACTGGAAAAGGGACCAGGGTTGAGTTGCTAAAAATAGCCTTTAAAGGCTTTAAGTTTATGACATCTTGACTGCAGAAAAATATTAGGTAGCATCTAAAAGGAGTTTTTAGTTTTGTACATGATTTGGAAGTACTGAGATTTGAAAAAAATAATCTGAGCTTTTCATTTTCCAGTTATTTGGTCAACAAGCTCAGAGGCATTTTATGAGGCAAATTTATTACAAGCAAAAATACTATACATTATGAATTAACATGTAATTTTGTATAAGAAGCAATTTATTTTGCCATGTGCTTCAAATAATCCTTTTCTCAAGAGTTTATCAAAAAAAAAAAAAATCCATAGGAATAGGAATGTTAACATTTGATGTTTTTTTAAGAAGCACATGGTAAAGTGTAATTTTATGTTGGAATACAAGAATTCTCTTAACATTTGTAATTCTTGAGAAAAAATCTTAGAATACTTGCCCACATGAGGTAAAGCTCCAAGAAATGATTATTTTACATCAATTCTAAGAATCATGCCTTTTTCTTAGGACTGACAAATTCCAGAGCTTCTCAGTGACCCAAAGCAGAATTTGCCAAAATTTCACACAAAACTATCTGATTTCTCTGGAAACCGCTACCCTCTAGGAAGCCCAAGTTGTTGCCCTAATCACACAGTTCTGTTATCACCATGGAAACTGAGGGTCGGAGAGAAAGTTAAGGACACAGAACTACTGACGCCTCTGTGGTGAACATGGACTCTGGACAACTCCTGAGAGACTGCCACACATGGCCATTCACCTTGTGCCCAGTGCTACTTAATTCTTGCAACCACTATGAGCTAGAGGGATGTCACCTCTGGGCATCTATGGGGTGCTTGATGCCTCCCCCTCATCCCTACCCACTGCAAACACTCACCATGCAGCTTCTCAAGTCACTTACATAAAATGCCATATACTTCGTGTCACTTATGCCACCTTCACATATACTTTAAATTATCTCTAGATTACTTATCACACTTAGTACAATGCAAATGCTAAGCCAACAGTCATTACGCGGTATCGTTTGCAGGGATAAGACAAAGGAAAAAGCCCACACATGTTCAGCCATAGGCAACGTTATCACTCTAACCACACAGCCCGTGCAGGAGGTGACCGAATGCCCCACCTCCATCTTTTTTGAGACAGGGACCTCTCATGTAGCCCAGGCTGGCCTCAATCCCCAATCTTTTCAATCCACAGACAAAGAACCAACTGCATTTGCATCCCTGCTATAGAGAAATCTGCCTGCAGCTGTAGCCCTGTGGCATCCGATCTTGTCAGATCTCGTAAGCTAAGCAGGGTCGGGCCTGGTTAGTACTTGGATGGGAGACCGCCAGGGAACACCACATACTGTAGGCTTGGGAAAAGGACCTGGCAACCCCTTCCCAAAAATCAATCTGCTATTGAAAACCCTATGAACAGCAGAGAAGCACTGACAATAGTGTTTCACCTGTTGTACACGGTCGCTATGAGTCAGATACCGACTCGATGGCACCTAACAACAACAACATAGAGAAATCTAAGGCAGAGAGACTTTAGGGGACTTAGCCAAAGTCATGAAAAGGTTAAAGCAGTAAATGGAGTCAAACCTAAGTCTGACTCCAGTGTTATGCTCACAGATCCTGTATACTCTACGGCCTCCAAGCTATAGCCCCTTATTGGTAAGCTTAAGTTAGCATTACTGAATATTCATGGTGCTGTCAAAATATGGGAGACAGATCTCTACAACTTGTACATTTTTGTAGTGAAGAAAATAGACCAAATCAAGCAAAAGCTTTTCCAAACAGCTTTTCTAACTTCAGGCTAAGCCACTTTAATCCCTGGAGGAAATCAGAAAGAGATAAACAAACTCCCCATCCTCAGAGTTCTGAGGATTGGTACCATCAGATTGAAAAATTTAAAAACTTTTACAAGTCTATTTTGAGACATACATGAGACTCTATAAGTACTTACATGACATATGTCTTGCTTGTAGATTTAACACCTCCAATAGGAATTCTTCTAACAATTACAGACGAATTCTTAGGAATTAGAGCATTATCATCAGTATACTCTGTAAATAAAGAGACAAAGAGTCAAATTTCTATTTAGGGACTTGAGTGATCATTCAAGAATGAGAAAACCTCAACTGAACAGAAACTTTGTGGGAAATGACTGTATACACAAAAGAATACTAATAAACAGCACCTCTCCTTTGTGGTCCTCCAAATCTTAGTAAGATCAAGTCACTTCCAAGTTCACTTAGCCAAAAATATTGAACATGTAGACCTTGAACATTAGGATCCTTGCCCTCACAGAGCTTATGACTAGAGAAGACAGAGTAAACACTAGATTCTGATGTTATAAGGAAAAAGGAGCTGGGTGTGGGGGCACGTGCCTCTACTACCAGCAACCTGGGAGGCAGAGGGGGCAGGAGAATCACCAGTTCCAGGCTAGAGACAGTCTGCATAACTTAGTGATATCCTGTCTCAAAATACAAAGGAAAAAAATGGGCTGGGGATATGGCCCAGTGGTTGAGCATTTGCAAAAACCCATGTGTGAGGCCCCAGTACCGAAAAGGGAAAAGGAGGAGGAGGAGGACAAAAGGAGGAGGAGGAGGACGAGGAAAAGGAGGAGGAGGAGGAGGAGGAGGAGGAGGAGGAGGGGAAGGAGGAGGAGGAAAAGCAGAGTTGTTTGCTAATGGAAAAATGGATGGCGAATGCAACTTTGGGTAGAATGTCGATTCAAAGAAAGCCTACTAAAAAAATACGTATATGATTTTAAAAAACTGAGAAGTCAGCCAGATACACAAAAGAGCTGAATGGAGAGTATTTTAGGCAGAGGAAAGCATGTAAAAAAGTGACAGAAAGAACTGTGGAGCTGAAGAAAATAAAAGGGCTGACATAAAATACCCATAGACAGGTACAGATAATAAACTGATGGACACTTTGTTTCTAATCATGAAGGAGCTTCCATTACCGTTCCTGTTACAAAAGAAAGAGACTGCTCTGCCCTGTATGTGGAGAATGAACTGTAGGAGAACAGGCACAGAAACGAGGTGACACAATGAAGCCTGTGCCAGGCTGTGGCACACAGAGAGAAATGAAGAGCCAAAATCAGGGGGTAGAACCGACAGGGCTTGCTTGGGCTGAATATTGAGAGGATGGAGGAAGAAAAATCAGGCATGATCTGGGATTTCCAAAATGCCTTTAGCAAACAGATAAACATTGATGGACATTTATCACTTTTTGAGAAGGTTGAGAGGGAGGATGAATGTATGTGATTTTTCTCCTTGTTGGACTGTCTATGATTTACATTGCTTCTACAAGAACGAGCTTAAGAAACTGGATCTTAACTGTGGTAAAAATAGTTACTAGGGAAAGAATTTGTGAAATCACCCAAAAGAGAAAGTAACTCACTACTTAAAGATGCAAAAATGTATCTTTCTCCCTTAATCCCACCCCTAGATATTAAGGGTTCCCTTTAAATGCTATTTGTTTCCTTTAATTACTTAGCACAAAATGGTTGATTATCTCTGCTCTTCCAATTATTTCAAGCTTATTGTATTTGTAGGGATTTAAGGCTTTCAATGTGTGTGAGCTTTATTAGTTCTAGTCATAATGCTGCTAGAGAAGGACCACTCCAGAAACAATCAGCCATCAAAAACCCTATAAACAGCAGAGAAACACCGACAGAGTGCCAGGCATGGCACAGTGTCAGGTAGTGCTTTGTTCTGTTGTACACTGGGTTGTTGTTATGAGTTGGATCTGACTTGATGGCACCTAATGACACAACAACAACAACAACAACAACAACAACGCTGTTAGTATTCCTTATTATAAACTAAATTGTTCAAGCAAGGGTACTTCTCAGTATGTTTCAAGGAGCTGGCTATATCTCACAGGTATCCAATTAGAGTGATGCCATTTCCTATATTTAGACATGCCAATAAAAGACCATCATCATTACCTTGGATGGTTTACAACAGTCTCAAATTCCAAGCAAGGTGAATCAGAAAAATCAGAAGCCAGGAGGATGAGAGATTTTCTAATAAGCATAAAAAGTGAATTCTAGAACCCAGCAATGCCTATAGCCATACCACCCTGGCATCTGATCCTATAACATCTTGGAAGCTAAGTAGGGTCGGCCTCATTTACCCTTGGATGGGAGACCACCTGGGAATAAATAGGCTTGGAGAAGGACCTGGCAACCCACTCCCCAAAAACAATCAATCAGCCATTGAAAACCCTATGCATAGCAGAGAAGCACTGACAATAGTGCCGGCCATGGCACAGTGTCTGTTGGGTAGTGTTTTGTCTGTTGTACACAGGGTCACTATAAAGTAGGTCCAGACTTGAAGGCATCTGTCAGGAAGTTTCCTTCTATGTAATTACTCTCAAGCACACTCACAATAGCTTTCAGAGACTTTATTAATTTGGTCAGCACAGTACTGTGTTAAACAGTACTAAAAAGCAGGTGCTCCAACATCCCTCAAACAGATGTTTGAGAAAACAGGCCAGTTAAGTACCTGAATTGACAATGGTCCCTAACACCAAAAGAATCCTTAGGAAGTTGACCAGTTAGCTTCAAAAGTCCTGCCAGTTTAAGTTTTGATCCCAAAACAAAACAGGATAGAATGGAACGAAACATAAGATGATTTTGAGAAATGGAGAGAGCCAGAAAGACAGTAAAGGTCTCAAAAACACTTCACATCAGCTTCCAAATCTCTCACAATAAGTCAGAATGAAAGGCTGAGGTTTAGCTTGGTGGCGCGCCGCTCTGCGGTCTCTGAAGCCTGGGTCCGATCCCCAGCACCTCAAAAAGCGGGGAAGAGATGGTAGTCTACTCTCAAAAACAATCAGCCATCGAAAGCCCTACAAAGGCTGCTATGAGTCCAACATGACTCGAAGGCACCTAACAACAACAACGAAGTCAGAATGAAGGGTGTTTTGTTGTCTTTTTTTTTTTTTTTGAGGGGGATCTGTAAAGTATAAAAACAGAAAAGCTTTTCATATATAATAAAGGATCGTTTGGGATTCAGTGTGAAATATAGTCTACAATAAACAAGCTGAATGCTTAGGTCCAAAGCACACAATTCTGATCTAAGCATTTTACGCTTACTAAGACTTAAGGGTCCTAAACACAGATTTGCAGAACTATAAGGAATGTTTTGTAGAAACATGGTAGACTATGTAACTTTAAACATTAATCAAACAAACTAAAATGATCGAGTTCAACATTCTCTTCCAGGCAATCTTCTATGAAGCTATTAAACATTTACACTGCAACCTTTAATTCACTGGATAGTGATAAAACAGTGTCCCTCAACTGCCTTGTAATATTGGACACTATTCCCACAAAGCTCATTGAGTTCCACTCTCTGTACTACTATCAATATTTTCTCCCCCAGTTTGAGGATTGTGTAAAATGCACATTTTATCTCCCACAGCACTCACTTCTTAACCAACCTAACACTAAACTATCCAATAAAGGGATGGAGCTCAGTTGGTAGAGTGCTTATTCTGCACTCTCTAAGATCCTGGGTTCGATGCCCCCAGCACTGCAAAAAATAGAAGGATGTGGCAGTCTACTCCTGAAACAATCAGCCATTGAAAGTCCTATGAGGGTCACTAGAGTCAGACTCCAATGGACAGCACCTAACAACAACAATGAAAGGACAGCTCATACGATGGATAAAAGAAAATATGCTGTTGGGCAAATCGCTTCTCTGGATTTCAAAATGTGGATTATGCACCACCCATTAATATTTCCTGGACTAGAAAAAAGTAATACAAGATCACAAAACTCTTCAATCTGTGGACATTTCTTCAACCTTAACTCACTTCTGTCTAAAAGTTGTATTTAATTGCTCCTACAAGATGAATAAAGCCTAGCCCTAAATGATTCAGTTGTATAATATTCCAGTAAAAACAAAACCTATGTAGTATATAATTAAAACTGCCTAATATCTTCTAATTTACCTATAGTATCTTTCCTATCATTCATAAATATTCTTAAACACCCACCTGCTTTTGTGAACTCTAACTTAAGGGGTGCCTGCAGCTGTAGCCCTGTGGCATCCGATCCCATAAGATCTCGGAAGCTAAGCAGGGTCAGGCCTGGTTAGTACCTGGATGGGAGACCACCTGGGAACACCAGAAGCTGTAGGCTTGGGAGGACCTGGCAACCCCCTCCCAAAAAATCAATCTGCCATTGAAAACCCTATAAATATCAGAGAAGCACTGACAATGGTGTTTCCCCTGTTGTACAGAGGGTCGCTATGAGTCGGATACCGACTCGATGGCACCTAACAACAACTTAAGGGGTGCTTTGGAGGACCTCAAAGAGCTATTTCTCAACTGTTTATGACCACCAACAATCTCCCTCTCCTTAAGCAGAAGGCTATTACAGACAATTACAATTACTGGAGTGTAACACTCATTTGGACAAAGGGGAGTGGCAGCCATGGTGCACTCCTGTAATCCTACTGACAGGAGAGGCAGAGGCAGTAGGATTGCCAGCTTGACATCAGAGGAAGCCTGTGCAGCAAGGCCCTGTCTCAAAAATAAAAAGTAAAAATGGGCTGAGGGTGCAGGTCTGTGTTGGAGCACTTGCCTGGTGTGCTCCAGGCACTGGGTTCAATCCTTAACACTGTAAACCAAACCAAACCAAACCAGTCCCCCCAAACCCACCCAACAAACTTAACAAAACAAAACACAACCAAAAAACAGAAGGGAAGAAGCAGACAATGTTACAAGTAAAATTCTTCTTTAACAAACATTGAGTCATGATAGGCCAGTACTCCTGTTCCTTAGCTTAACATAATTCACTTACGTCTGCACTGTGAACGGTAAAACTGATCGTCTACATGACAAGATTTACTCTACCTACCAAACTACAGGCTATATGGACCTCCCATTTGGAAAAAACAAACAAAAAACCATGCCACACCTTTTGCCAAATTTAGCGATCAAAAATTACCCTAACGTAATCACAACCTCACATTATTTCTTCCATCACATCAATAAACCTCATGAGACTGAACTACTAAACACCACATCAGCATTACTATTCTGAAAAAACGAAACTAAAACAAGTTCCGAGTTACAAAAGACTCTTGTCATATACTACTTCAAGAAAGAAATACCAGTACTTGGGAGCTTCCTCGAGTTGCTAAATTGTAAGAGCAACGTGATGAGCTAAGAGTTGAACTGCTGGATTACTCTATTACTAATTCTGGAATTTACACATGACGAGGGCGGTCACGTCAGAACATTTCCAGTTCCAAAACCAATTCCAACACTGACTAAAGTTTCGAGAATGCTACAGTAAGGCTGTCCTCCCTCCACAACATAGGCAACTCCAAATACATGAGTAAAGAAATAAATACGTAAATAAATAGGAGAGGACATACCATTTGCTATTAACTTCAAAACGTTCTTAGGTTAGAAAGCTAGAAATTACATCTATGGCTGCTTTAACAAACACACCCCACGTGACATAAATCACCATAAAACAGGAAAAGAAACCAAAATTCTGGTAAATGTCATACATCCAGTTAGTCATTTACCAACATGGAACTAATGCAAAATAATCTAGAAGAAGAGGGATCAGTAAACTTTTTCTGTAAGGGACTTGACAGCAGACTCTGTCGACACCGTGACACCCTGCACAGAGTCTCCTCCCGTCCTCCTGATGGAAAACAGGTTAGAAAACGTCACGAGACCGACACCCAGAGGACGTGGACCTCGCTGTCTGCTCTTCTCCGTCACCCCCCCGGCCCCGGGTTTGAAGACGACTCGGGCCTGCAGACTTTTCCGACCCCCCCCCCCGCCGTCTCCACCCCAAGGCCGGCCGCCCCCTGCGAGGCTCGGCGGCCCCCCGCGGCCGGCGCCCCCAGACTCCTGGCGCCCCCCGGGCCCCTGGCGGCCCTCACCTTCCTTGGTCTGCGCGTTGGTGATCTGCAGGTCGCAGTCGGCCGCCTTCAGCTTCTCCCTCCCCATGATCTGCTTCTTGAGGTCGCAGAGGGAGATGTGTAGCCCGTCGAAGGTGACGGTGTCGTAGTTGAGCTTGGAGGAGAATTTATAGTGCACGCAGGACATGGCGCCGGCGGGGGGGACGTGCGCACGCCCGGCGGAAGCGGCCTCGGCCTCGGCCCCGGCCCACGCGCGGGCCCGGAGGGTGGGGGAGCGCGCGGGGAGGCGCCGGGCGCACGCGCGGGGAGCCGCGGGACCGAGCCCCCAACCGCGAGCGCGCGGGCGGCAGCAGCCCCCGGGGGCCCGCGCCCGCCGATCCGCCAACGGGCGCCGCGTCACCCGGCCGGGCGCCCCCCGCGCATCGGGGCCGGCGGCGGCGGCGTCTCCGCGTTAGTCCGCAGCGAGCGAGTCCGGGCGACCCCGCGGGGTCAGGCGTCCATGGCGCGGCCGCGCCTCCCGAGTCCACGAGCGGCCGCCGCCGCCTCCCGGCTTCCGGACGAGCGGCACCGAGCCCCGCGCACGCGCCCTGCGGCCCTGCTGCGCCCTACGTCGGCCCCGGGGCACGCGCGGCGGGCGGCGGGCAGGGCGGCCCCCCGGCCAGCGGCCTCCGCCGCCCCCCGCCGCCGCCCCGCGCTCGGCCTCCGCGCCCCGCCTCGCCTCGCCGCCCGCGTCCTCTCGCCGGCTGCTCCGCGTTGCTCTCGCCGGGCGCTCGCGTCGCCTTAGGCCCGGGGCCGCGGCGGGAAGCCCGGGGGCCGGCGGGCGGCGGCGCGGCCGGGGCGCCCGCTGCTGCTTGTCCTCGTCTGGCCTCTCGCTCGGCGCCTCGGCCCGATCGGCCCCTTCTGCCCCTTCTGCCGCTCGCCGGGCCCTCACCTAGTCGGCGACACTCGCGAGCCGGGCACTATGGCGGATGCGGCCTGGCTTCGGGTGAGCGCCCCCACTCCGGGGTCTCTTAAGCAGCGACGGCAAGGGCGGTGCGCGCGCGTGCGCGGGGCGGGACCGGCGTACGCCGATAGGCGGGGCGTGGAGGGCGGGGCCGCCTGCGTCACAAAGCGCAGCGTGCCCGCCCCGCGTGACCCGGCGCCGGGTGACCCTGGGGGAGCGCGGAGCCTGCGCCGGCCGCGGGAGCGGGAGGAACCATCGGCCGGGAGACGCAGGGGGAGCGGGGGCGCCGCCGGGACGGCCCATGGGCGTCCCCGGTGGGGGAGGCGCGCTTCGCAGCCGCTGCGCCCGGAGTCCCAGGTGCAAAGGGCGAGCTGAGAGGCGGCTGCGCACCCCGGCTTCCCTCTTCACCCGCGGTGCAGGGAAACGTCAGGTGCCACGCGCTCAGCTACGGTTGCTGTGCAGACACTGCTTCGCCTCTCCTTCCACACGCTGGGCCACACTTGTTAGGTGCCGTGGAGTCGAATCCGACTCACAGCGACCCTGTGTACCTCAGATGGAAACACTCGCCAATTCTGTGCCAGGCACACGATCTCATTTATGTTCAAGCCCATTGTTGCAGACACTGTGTCAACCCATCTGGTGGAGGGTTTTTCTTTTTTTCATTGACCTGCCATTCTCCCAAACATAATGTCCTTCTCAAGGGATTGGTCCCTTCTGACCACATGTCTGAAATGTTTAATACGCAGTCTGGCCATCCGTGCTTCCACGGGCTATACTACGCGCTCCCAAAGCGGAAAATCCACAGCGGCCGCTGCCTGGACCTGACCACCCCGCCACCCGCGGCAGCGTGTGGGTTTCTTGAGGTCTTGCCACATGCAGGGCGTGGGGCAGGCCGCGCAGGAGCCGTGGCCAGCCTCTGGGGCCCGGTTGCCCGCAGCTCCAGACTTAACTCCCGACTTCCCTGCGGTGAAATGCTGTTAAAAAGACTGTTTGATATACTGGGCTGTTGTGGATTAAATGAATGGATATGTTTCCGTGCTTTAAGACCGTGCGTGGTGCGTGGTTCACTGTGTCTCAGCAGAGGCTGCTCGGTAAATAATGTCCATTTAACAACACCAGATCTGCACCCGTCGCCCTGTGGCGTCCGATCCCGATCCCGTCAGATCTCCGAAGCTAAGCAGGGTCTGGCCTGGTTAGTACTTGGATAGGAGACCGCCTAGGAACACCGGGTGCTGTGGGCTTGGAAGACGGACCTGGCAACCCACTCCCAAAAATCAATCCACCATTGAAAACCCTATGAATAGCAGAGAAGCATTACAGAAGCATTAGTAATAGTATTTTGCCTGCTGTACATAGGGTTGCTATGAATCAGACACCGACTTGACAGCACCTAACAACAGCCACAACACAAAAAGCCCTGAGTTGTCAATATTACAGTTATCTCCAGTTTATAGATGAGGGAACTGAAACTAATAGTCACGCACTTTCTGAATTTGCAGAAGGGGATGCCGAGCTCCAACTCCGGGAGTCTCCGTCCCATTGTTAATTACAAATGCCAGGAATTTCACAGAGAACCTCCCTCAGGGGGTTGGGATAATTTTTCTTGCAGCATGGGAATGCTATTACATCTACATAATTCGTAATATAATAGAGTTACCTTAAAACTGTAATAATCACTATCATTTGGTTGTTTCTCATCCTTTCTGAATTTTACAGGCTAGGCTCAGAGAAGTCGGACAGCTGAGAGCAACATGATACAGCCAGGAGTTTCCCAGGAGTTTCCTGAATGTCACACCCCAAATTCTCACTGATCTTGCTTTAAGTCAATCATCTTGTCCCAGAAGCCTTCCTAAGGACATCTGAAATAGAGTACCCACCATTTTTTTTTGATTCCCTATTCTTTATTTTCTTCTTAGCCCTCAATTGTTGACATAGTATATATTTATCCTTTCTTTCTTTCTTTCTTTTTTTTTTTTTTGAGACAGGATCTCACTATATAGCCCAGGCCAGCCTCAAATTGAAAATGCACTCCCAATCACAATAAACATGACATTTAACTTGATATGAGATTTAACTCCGTTGTTGTTAGGTGCCCTCAAGTGGAATCGTACTCATAGCCACCATACGTACAACAGAACGAAACACTCTGACACTGTGCCATGCCTGCCACTATGTCAGTGCTTCTCTGCTCTTCATAGAATTTTCAATGGCGGATTGCTTTGGGATTGTTTCAGGAGTGAACTGCCACATCTGTCTCTCTCTTTTTTTTTTTTTGTGGTGCTGGGAATTGAACCCACGGCCTCACAGAGCACAGAGCAACACTATAAACTGAGCTAACCCTGCCCTTTTAAGTTGTCAGTCTATGTTTATTTTGAAGAACAGAAATTTACAAATGTAATGTTATCAAATTTAAAAAACTTTCCTTTATGATTAGTGCATTTGATACTTTGTTAAAAAAAAAAACTGTTTCCCAAAATGATGATGTCATGTGATAGCTTATTCTCTTCTAGGCATGTTTTAGTTTGCTTTTCACATTTAATTCTAGAATTGATTTTCATGTATCATATGAACTATGGATCTGTTGCATTTTATTTTCCACATATGGATACCCAAATATCCCAGCCTCTGCCATTTGATAAGTCTGAGTTCTCAATGACTTTTTCCTATAAATAGCCAGTTGTTCTTTTGCATTGAAATCATAATGGTTCACTGAAAATTGCTTTCCCAAAAGCTAACTCAAGGGTTTGGGGAGGTAGTGTTGTAACCCCAGATCAGAAACACAGCACAAGGAACAAAAAGCCAGTTGAAGGGAGTCTTTATTGAACTGGCGGCCATGGAGGACTAATGTCTCTCCTAAACCCATGGCCTGGAGAAACAGTTGCTGGGGGTTTATGAAGGCAAATTTTGGCAAGGTTACAATCTCCAAGTTGTATGATTTGTATACAATCTCTAAGTTCCTGGTATGGTTTATATAAGCATGGAAACAAAAACAACAAAAAAAAGCAGTTCTATAACACAATCACTCAGGTACTAGTTCTATAGATGGTGTGAGCAAGGTGGTACAGAAACAGACTGGGGTGTTAACAGGCAATTAATTGACAGTTAATTAACAATTAATCAAGTAGTCAAGCAGTTAAAATCAGACAGTTAAAAAATTCTCCCTGTGTATAGTTTCTCAAAGGGAGGGGGGGCTACCTAAGATGGCGACAGTCCTGTCAACTCAGTGGTCTCCTTACAGGTTCACTGAAAATTGCTTTCCCAAAAGCTAACTCAAGGGTCTGGGGAGGTAGCTTTTTTGCATTGCATGTTCAATGCCTTGGGTTTGAGCCCCAGCACCTCTGCCCCACAAAAAAAAAATCCCCCCAGACCTGAAAAATGTACAATTCTGCCAAAGCCACCAATTTTGGAGTTTTATATTGATTTAATTATCCTAGATTAGACGTTTTTAAATTATGGTTCATGGTCCAAATCCAGCCTACCACTTGTTTTAGTGTGGCCTGTGAGCTAAGAACGATTCTTAATTTTCTTGCTTGCTTGCTTGCTTTCTTTCTTTCTTTCTTTCTTTCTTTCTTTCTTAAAACAGGGTCTATCTCACTGTGTAGCCCAGGCTGGCCTCAAACTGGTAATCCTCTTGCCTCAGCCTTCTGAGTGCTGGGATTACAAGTGTGTGCCACCACGCCCAGCTTGATTCTTACATTTTTTAAAGGATTAAAGAAAAATCAAAGAAGGATATTTCATGGTGTGAACAGAGTTTGCTGTCAAATCGTTACAGAAAAAATCCTTTTATAAAAAAAGAAAAAAAATCCCTTTTCTAGATTATTTTTCATCAATTCTATGTTTATACATGACTAACTGAACTTCTGACATTTACCAAAATTTTGGTTTCAAACTATTTATATTTTGTGGTGATTTATGTCACATGGGGTGATTTTAGTTTTTAGAAGATTTTTGTAACATTATAATAGACTACTTTTTTCTTCTTTTCTTTCCCTCTTTCCTCCTCCTCTTCTTCTTCTTCTTCTTCTTCTTCTTCTTCTTCTTCTTCTTCTTCTTCTTCTTCTTCTGTGGTACATGGGGGTTGAATCCAGGGCCTCACACATAGCAAGCACTCTACCACCAGGCTGCACCCCCAGCCCACTTTTTAAATTTTTTATTTTGAGTCAGAATCTCGCTAAATTACACAGATTGCCTCTGGCCTCCAACGCATGATCCTCCTGTCTCAGCCTCCTGAATCCCTGGGATTAGAGGGATGAGCCACCATGCCTGGCTTTAGTAAACTGCTTTTTGCCCCTGCCTTCTTTGCAGCATTTTAAAGACGTTCAGTTTGTTGAAAGCAAAAGTTATAAATTGTCATCTTATGAACAGATTTCTTTCCTGAAAATTGATGTGAGCAATCAGTTGTCCCCCCTCCCATTCATGTATTAATTCAACACTCATTCAGTTGTTGTTGTTACGTGCTGTCGAGTCAGGGCACATAGTGAGTCAGGGTACAAAGCGAGTCAGGGTACATAGCGACCCTATGTACAACAGGCGAAACCCTATTGTCAGTGCTTCTCTGCTGTTCATAGGGTTTTCAATGGCTGACTGATTTTGGGGGAGTGGGTTGCCAGGTCCTTCTCCCAAGCCTACAGCACTGGTGTTCCCAGGCAGTCTCCCATCCAAGTACTAATCATGCCCCGCCCTACTTAGCTTCTAAGATCTGAGGGGATTGGCTGTCATAGGGCTACTGCTGCAGGCTTCCATGAGATTGTTGTGGTTGTTGTTAGGCGCCATTGAGTTGTATTGACTCATAGCGACCCTCATAGGGTTTTCAATGGCAGATTGTTTCGGGACTGCCTTGGGAGTGCGTTGCCACGTTCTTCTCCCATTTTTGCAGTGCTGGGAATCGAACTCAGGACCTCAGAGACAGCAGAGCAGCACTTTACCAACTGAGCTACATCCCAGCCCCTCCATGAGATTAGTGTAGATTAATTTAAGGTAATCTAGTTAGGTGTTGTTTTTGCACTAAATTCTTTGACCGTGACTAAAACTCGTTTTGACTTATGCTTATAATGATTTTATTCTAGTTTTTTTTTTTTCCTTGTGTTGAGAATCTGAGAGGACCCCTGGCCATCAAACTCCAAGGGACCCTGGGGACCCGGAGTGACACCAGGCTACCAGGGACTTCCCCTTAGCCAGTGTGTCCTAATTTCACCCCAGCAGGTAAGGGCAACGTGGCGATCAGGGTGAGGAACGTGGGCAGGCAGGGCCTCATCAGAGCGTCAGGCCTGAGGGCGTTGCATGCAGACAGACACTGGCCAGGCTTGCTTGCTTTTCCTAGGAATTCAAGGATTGTAGGTAAACAGGAAGGAGGAACAAGCAGGGGAATATTACTTATGCCAGAGCGAAGGTCAAATGATGAACTTTAAAAAAGCCTCTTTCCTCTTGGTTGATGGGACCTATTCATTCACCCCCAAGTGTGAAAGGTAGGACTCGTGCCAATGTGTGTCAGGCCATCAACAGTTATCAGATCAAGGCCTCTGTTTGCAGGGGGTTTACAATAAGTAACAGACTTTTTGAATCCTGGCTCCAACATTTGCTGTGTGACATTGGGAAAACCACTTAACTTTCCTGGCCCTTGGTTTCCTCTAGGCCCTGCCATATGGGCCCTGTGTGAGTGTACTGTGTGTCTGGTTTAGTACTCTGCTATCACTATCACGGCATCCTTTGTATATTTTCAACTCGGAGATTCACATTTTCATTTCATTCTGAGTCCCACAAATGATGTAGCTGGTCCTGGTTTCTTGATACAAGGTTAAAACAATACCTTCTTAGAAACAGAAAGGACAGTCATGGTTATCAGGGGATAGGGGCTGGGGAACAGGGAGGCAATGGTCAATAGATAGATAAGGTGTGATTGAAAAGTACACTGAATGTGTACATTTACAAAGTGATCCCAGCAAAAGACACATCACCATTAATCCTCTTCAAAATGTTCTACCTCTCTTCAAACACACTTGCCCTGTCATTCTTGCCAGTTTCTGAAGTGGTTCTGGAAGTCTTGCTTTATCAATGTCTTTAGTTTCATCCTCCACCAGGACGATGCTCTGTGCCACACATCGCTTCTGGTACAGCCATTTCCATCAATAGATGGATGAGGACACACATTACGGTGTGTCCTCATCCACCTTATTCATCGGATCTGGCACCGTGTGGCTTCTGGCCCCTCCCCCAAATCAAAATGACCACGAAAGGGAAATGTTTTGAATCGATTCAAGACCTCATCAGTGCAACTCCAGACACTCACACAAAAGGATGTCCAGAACTGCCTCAGAAAGTGGCAAGAAAGTTGGGATCAGTGTGTCCGCAACCAGAGGGGATATTTTGAGGGCGGTTACCGGCAATGTGTCTTTTATTGTAATACATTTTTAAAATTTAAATAGTCACCCTATCTTTTGATTGCACCTCATAGAGTTTCAGTTTTGCAAAATGAACAAAGTCTAGAAATCTGTTGCAATGATGTAGATATACTTGGTGTAATTGATCTTCCCGCTTAGAATGGTAAGGTGATAAATTATGTTATGCATAAAAGCGATATGAAAATGATGTTTAAAAAAGGGAGAAAGAAAATCCAAATTCCCCCCCCCCCAGATAAAGCCAAATCAGTACTTAGAGTTGTGTTGTGGTGCAACTGAATGACCACAGCTACGCAGGCACTAGGTAAATGCTGTTTGTGAGGTTCACCTGGCAAATGTGACAGGAGTTTCTTTGAAGTGTTTCCAACTTGGATAAACAAGCCAATAATGAAGTATCCACGGCTTGGGCTCGCCATGCGGTTTGGATCACGACACCTTAGATCAGGCACTTTGAACAAATACGCTCCTGAACTCCTCCCAACAACCCTGAGAATTCATCTTGGTATCATCCTCATTTCACCTTATTTGCAGCACTTGGTTGAACCCAGAGCCTTGCACATACTTTGCAAGTGCTCCACCCTGTACCCTCCCTCCCTCCCTCCCTCTCTCCCTCCCTCCCTCCCTCCCTTCCTTCCTTCCTTCCTTTTTTTCTTTCCTTTCCTTCCATCCCTCCCTCTTTCTCTTTCTTTCTTTCTTTTCTTTTTTCTTTTTCTTTCTTAAATGTTGGTGGAGCACAGAGTAAAAGGTCATTTGCTATCTACATTTTGCAACCATTAAATCTCTTTCGCTTAAACATTCATCTTACGTATTTTGCAGAACAGTGTAAGGTGGAGAAGAAATGATTTAAAAAGTAGGAATTTTAATTAATGTGTAATAAAATTCACATGCAGTCATGGGTTATAGTCTCATTGATTTTTCCCTTCTGTTTTTCCCATGTATTCATATAGTTGCCTCATCTATTTTGAGATTATCCTGTCTTTACCCTTCTCCATTAATTCCCCTCCCTTTCTCCCCTCCTCCAATGTCGGCCCCCACCCACCAATCTCCCCAGCCACCTTTTATCTTTTATCTTGAGACAACAAGGTCTTGCTGAGTTACACCAGCACCTCTGGCCTCCAACTCCAGATCCTTCTGCCTCCGCCTCCGCAGTTGCTGGAATTTCAGGCCTGGGCCACTGCCCAGCTTCATCCTCAGTTTATAACAGAGGCAGGGAGGTTCCGAGAGGCGAGGTCAACATGCTTGAAGTCACACAGCAGCCATACTTTAAAATGGGGTGTGTCTGGCTGTCTCTCAACCACCGACTCCCTTTTCCCGTCCCCCATCGGAGGTACAGGAAACCCAGGCGTCCTGCGGAGGGATTCTGACCAGGGAGACTCCGCCCCTGGGAACCAGGGAGCCAGCCACAAAGCTGGCCCTCTGCCAGCAGACGGCATCCCGCCTGCTCGCCCTCTGTTATCTTTGGTCTCCTGCTTTCATCTTGTCTCTGCTTCTAGATTAACGTCCCAAGGGTGCAGACCTTGCCTGCCTATGCCCGGTCTACCCCACCTGGTGGAAGTCAGGTGACTCTTTGTGGGGCCCTGAGACGGCTCTTGATTAGTGTGGTTCTGCCTGGCTTCTCCAGCGGTGACAAGCGTGGCCGACTAAAGCCAGGCAGCCTGGCTGGGCTGGTCTCTGTTTCTGCTCCCCTACCTCCCTCCAGGATGTGCAGATGGGCTGACCCTGGTTAGGTCACCGATTGAGGCTCTGGGCATGATGCCATGCTCCCCACAGCACGCACCCTCCCTGCCCTGCCCACTCTGCACGCGGGATGGCTGGTCCCACAGGCCAGGTGTCGCGGTACAGCTTCCTGTGCGCTACAGCCGGCCCCCTGTATCTGTGGGCTCCTCACTCTCGACCCAAACAACTGCAGATTGAAAATATTTGGGCAGCCAGGGCGGTGGGTGACCCTGGTAATCCCAGCCCCTTGGGCGGCTGAAGCAGGAGGATCACAAATTGGAGGCCAGAGGCAACCTCCACCACTTAATGGGACCCGGTCTCAAAATTTTAAATAAAAAGCAGGGCACAGGGGGTGGAGCTCAGTGTCAGAGTGCTTTCCTAGCCTGTGTGAGGCCCTGGGTTCAACCCTCTTGTTGTTGTTAGGTGACATCAAGTCGTACCCGACTCATAGCGACCCTTATAGGGTTTTCAATGGCTGATTGGTTCAGGATTGCCTCAGGAGTGTTTGGTTTTGCCACATCCTTCTCTAGATTTTGTGGTGCTGGGAATCAAACTCCGGACCTCAGACACTGCACAGCAGCGCTCTACCAACTGAGCTATATCCCAGCCCTCAACCCTCTAGCACTGGGGAAAATTTGGGGGGGGGGGGTAAAAGTTGTTCTGTACTGAAAATGTACAAACTCCCTCCCTCGTCCTTATTCCCTAAACGATACAGTGTAACAACTATTTACATAGCGCTTGCATTTATGACACTTAAGGAACCTCGAGTTGATTCTGAGTATATGGGAGGACGTGTGTAAGTTACCTGCAAATGTGACGTCATCTGTGCATCCGCAGGTGGTGGTATCCGAGGGGGACCCTGGCCCAGCCCCCAGCAAATGCCAAGGGATGACTGTGTCTCCTTCATCCTTATAACGACCCAGGAAGGGGCCAGGGCTCACCTTCTGTGTCACAGAGGAGGAATGTCGAGGCCCACGGAGGGGCCCCATGTATTCGACACCCCAGAGGTTACCCAAAGTAACCTAGAGGGTAGTGGCGGGGCCAGGGTTCAAGGTCCTCTGGGAGCTCTCTCTCCTTCTGGGGGGCTGCTGGAGGACTCGGGGCCAGAGGTGCAGGGGGTTGGGAGAAAGAGCTGACCTCGAAGGCGTTCATTTGGCTCACGGATGCCTGCTCAGCGACAGCTGTCCTCTCGGGCTTTGGCACCGAACACGGCAGGCAAGGTTTTTCTTTCCTGGAGTTTCTGTCCTAGTGGAGGAGAGATGCAGTAAGCAGCTGATCCAGCAGGACAAGGACAACTCTGTAATGTGATCAACGCAAGGAAGAAAATGGAGCAGGGGACTGAAAGGGGGGGTGACGGCGCATAGCATCATCAGGTTGTCAGAAAGGACTCTGAACAGGTGACATGTGGCTTGACATTTGACTGGTAAGAAGTAGCCATGTGGTGTTCTGAGGGGAGGAGCATTCTGGGTAGGGTAAACAGCAAGTGCAAGGGCCCTGAGGTATGGTCAAGGGAAAGCCAAAAGTCTGGTGTGGCTGATGTATGGGTTAATGGGGGGAGTGACAGGGATTAGGCCCAGGACACAAGCAGGGACCAGATCAAGTAAGAACATGAAACCCACATGAACAAATTTAGATCTGAGAGGGGGAGGTCTTAGATGGGTGTGAAAACTCAGGACATCCCCATGTTAATGTTCGGGGCACCCTGAATCCGGCCGGCACCATGGTGCCTAAGAGCTTGACGTTACAAACTCAGGTTGTCACACCACAAAGGTTAATGACCTTTGGGAACCCCCTGGCGTCCTCCAGGAGCCTGTGGGAGTCCAGGACGGCTTGGAGTTGCCAGGAGCGGTCATGTGACACAGGGGCTCCTGCATCCTTGACAGCAGTCACGGGGTCTCCACACAGATGGGGACTGATGATCCCGAGGGCAGTCATTGCTTCTTGAAGCTCCCGGAGCCTGTTCCGCCAGTCACGCAGGCTGCTGACACAGACTTGTCAGGAACGGGTCAAAGGCAACCTTGACAATAGCCTGCGACCTGGTTGAGGCCCCAGAGCGCTGGGAAGGAGCAAGCCCGAGTGAGTCAGGACCAGGAGGGGCAAGGAGAGCTCATGTATCAGCCTTGACTCCTGGCCAAAGCAGGGAGCTTTTTCCAAATACTGTGACAAAGAGGCTGGATTTGGATTGAGCAATTCTTTATGGGATCATCGGAGGATCGCGATGCACAGCCAGGATAAAAACCAAAAACCAAAAACCAACCAAACAAAATACCCATCATCTTGCTGGGCGAGGTGGCACACACACGTAATCCCAGCACTTGGGAGGCTGAGGCAGGAGGATCGAGGGTCGAGGCCAGCCTAGCTACACAGTAAGACTCTGCCTCAAAAATAAATAAATGCACCAACAGGCACCACGTGGTTCAAGTGAACCTGGGCAGCCCCCACGAAGCCATGGTTCCAAGGCTGCACACTCCATGAAGCCTACCAAACAGGTCACGTAGGCTCAGGGTCACTCCAGGGTCCTCGCTGTCAAAAGGAGCAGGTAATAAAGGGCCTCATTAGTCGGCTGTGTGAGGAGTAGTGTGGAGCCCCCGCCCAGTGTGAGGGCAGCGCAAACGTGGCCAACATCCAGCACCACTGTGCTCCCCTACCGACCCCCACACATCCCTGCGATGCAAGCGTCATTGTTCCTCAGATTTACGAGTGAGAACCGCAGTTAAGTCACCGGTTCAAGGTCACAGTGAAAGCGACTCATCTGTCAAGACACGTGAGAAGACCACGCAACACAGCGTGTCCCCAAATGCTCAGATGATGGGGGGGGCTCCCATGGCCCCCTGTGACCCTTTGCTCTGAAGCAATAGTGAGGTAATATTGTTCACATAAATAGTAAATACATTTTTGTGGCAGGGTTTTCTGACAGGGGAGATGTGGTGATTAAGAAGTGTGGGCTACAATTCTGCTCCCAGCCACGTGGAGTAAATCCTTCCAGATCCACCCCGTGCAGGTACAAAACGGAAGGGGACCACCGGAAGGCCTTGGAGCGCAACCAAAACCAGGCAGGTGCCCAGGAGTGTTGTCCCTTGCAACAAAGGGGCACGACTGAGTGAGCGTTCCGTGTTTGAGGACAGAGCGGGTCTGTACCAAAGCAAGGGGGATTCAAACTTCGCTAGGAGGCCTGCTCTGACTGGTCTGCAGAACCAGAGTGTGGAGAAGGCTCAGACACAGCCTCCGGAAAAGGAGGGGCGAGTCCTGGAAGAGACGACCCAGAGAAGGGGAGCCCCAGATTCTACATATGAACTCCGCCTACACTTCCAGCGGGACATTGGTATGCAAGCGCTCTCCAGCAAAGGCTAAACCAAGAGAGCTGATAGTTCAGCTGCCGCCCACACCAACAGAGGCGATCTAGTTTGAATTGAGCCAAGTTAATCTACCTGCTTAAAAAAAGGAGAAAAAGCTGGGCATGGTGGCAAACGCCTGTCATCCCAGCGGATTGGGAGGCAGAGGCAGGAAGATCGCAAGTTTCAGATCAGAGGCAGTCTGCGTAACTTAGTGAGACTGTCTCAAAATGTAATTTAGCAAGACCTTGTCTCAAAAAAAGAGTAAAAAAAAAAAAAAAAAAAAAAAAAAAAAAAAAAAAAAGGGCCAGTGGTGCAGCTCAGTGGTCCAGCCCTTGCAAAGTATGCAAGCTCGAGAACTTGAACCCCCAGTAATACAAAAAAAAAAAAGAAAAAAAACCCCACAAAAAAACCCCCACAAAAACAGAGAGAGAGAGAGAGAGAGAGAGAGAGAGAGAGAGAGAGAGAGAGAAACAAGACAGACTGCTATGTGCTGCTATGGCAAATGTACATGGGAATATGTAGTTCAGGGAAAAGCACAGTAAAACCAAGTGTATGTTATATAAAGCCAAATGTAGATATAAATTCTATACATACACACTCATCCACATACATGCGTTTGCATGGACATACCTTTGAGTATCTAGACTTTCTGAAAGGCTGAAAGGATTACAAAGAATGGGTAGCAGTGATTGCCTTCTGGGAAAGAAAATGTAAGAGTGATTGGTCGAATAAAATGAAGAGAGCCACATTCCCCCAATCCTACTGCTGGTTTTTTTTTGGAGATGGGGTCTCACTATATAGCCCAGGCTGGCCTTGAACTCTTGACCCTCTTGCCTCAGCCTGCAGAGCAGAGCGCAGGGATTACAGACATGCACCACCACACTCAGCCCCTTCATTTCTTTTCTTTTTCTTTCTTTCTTTTTTTTTTTTTGCGGTACTGGGGATTGAACCCAGGGCCTCATGCCTGCATTTTTGCAAGTGCTGGACCACTGAGCTGCACCCTCAGCCCATTTTTTTACCTTTTGAGACAGGGTCTCACTAAGTTATGCAGATTGCCTCTGGTCTCGAACTTGCGATCCTCCTGCCTCTGTCTCCTGAGCCACTGGGATTACAGGCGTGCGCCACTGCACCCGGCTCCCCTTCATTTCTTTAAAAATCAGGTTCATTGAGATCAAACTTTTTTGTTTGCAGTGTTCTGAGCTTTGCAAACACATACCAACACCACCGTCAAGACATGGAGGATTTCCATTCCCCTCCCAACGGCTGTATGACATTGCAATCAATTCTTTCCTCTACCACCATCCAGTCATGTCTGACTCATAGTGACCCTCACAGGGTTTCCAATGGCTTATTGTTTTGGGAGTGGACTGCCACGTCCTTCTCCCATTTTTTCGGTGCTTGGGATTGAACCTAGGTCCTTAGAGAGTGCAGAGTGGTGTTCTACCAACTAGGCTAAACCCCAGCCCATTATACATATACATCTACATGTTGTTGTTAGGTGCTGTCAAGTTGATTCTGACTCATAGCAACTCTCATAGGGTTTTCAGTGGCTGATTATTTTATATATAAAATAGTACAGGTCGTTAATTTTGATTGCTATATCGCAGTGCTTTTCAGAATCAGAGCATTCAAGGAGTCAAAATTACTTTCACAATATTAAGTATATAGATGCCTGCAGACATAGCCCTGTGGCATCTGAGCCCGTCAGATGCCACAGATCTCCGAAGCTAAGCAGGGTCAGGCCTGGTTAGTCCTTGGATGGGAGACTGCCTGGGAACACCAGGTACTGTAGGCTTGGGAGATGGACCTGGCAACCCACTCCCCCAAAATCAATCTGCCATTGAAAACCCTATGAATAGTAGAGAAGCACTGACAATAGTGTTTTGCCTGTTGTACGTGGGGTCGCTATGAGTCAGATACAGATTTGATGGCACCTAATAACAACTGGAGGGAGACATATAGACAGAGAATATTTCAATAGCATTATGACTAATGTGTCTAAGAATATTCTTGGATGTGCCCTGGTGTATATGTAGATAAGGAGAGGAACTGAAGCTCTCTAACTTAGCTCAGTTGGTAGAGCGCTGCTCTGTGCTCTCCGAGGCCCTGGGTTCATCCCAGCACCACAAAGATGGGAGAAGGACCTGGCAGCCCAGTCCCGAAGCAATCAGCCATTGAAAACCCTATGAAGAGCAGAGAAGCACTGACATAAGGCCAGGCAGTGTCGGGGAGTGTTTGGTTCTGTTGTACATAAGGTTGCTATGAGTTGACCTGACTTAATGGCACCTAAAACAATAAACAACAACAACAACCAACAACAACAACAACTTTTTTGGGAGGCTAGAAGGGAGGCAAGGTCTCTCTATATAGCCAGGTTGACCTGGAACTTTCAATCTTTCTGTCTCAGCTTTCTGGTGTTCCCAGCACCTGGTGTTCCCAGGCAGTCTCCCATCCAAGGAGTAACCAGGCCCAATCCTG